>CM038406.1:102350176-102366263 GCA_021498475.1 Saguinus midas | reverse complement strand
TTCAGAGATTCACTGAATAACACAAATATTTAAGATAGACAGCATCCTGTTTCATATGGTCACACAGAAAGAGCCTCACTGAGTAATGCACACCTGGGGAAGTGTTAGGAGTCTACTTTATACAGCCTCTCATTTACAGCCTCAGGAATAATGCACACGTGTGGAATAGACACTAGTCTGTTTTATATGGCCTCGAAAAGCAAAGCCTGAGTGAGTAATACCCAACTTTGGAATAGTCACTAGTCTACTCCATATGCCCAAGTATTTAGAGTCAGAGTCAATAATACACACCTGTGGACTAGTCAGAAAACAATTTCATATGGCCAAAGAGTTTCAGAGCCTCAGTGAATAATACATACCTGGGAAATACTCAGGACGCTATTACATGTGGCATCAATTTCAGAGCTTCATTGAATAGGAAACACCTGTATTGTAGTCAGAATCCTGTTTCATACAGCCACATATTCAGAGCCTAACTGAGTAACATATGCCTTGGGAAAAGTCAGGATTCTTTCATATAGCCACTCATTTAGAGGAATGTAAAAACGCACGCCTGAGGGTATTCAGGAGTCTCTATTTTATGGCCACTCATTCAGAGCTTCACAGAATAATACAGACCTATGGAAACGTCAGGTGTACTTCCATGGCCACTTATTCAGGACCTCAGTGAAGAATCATATATATCTGGAAAATACTCAGGATTCTATGATATATAGCCACTTATCCGGACTCACGGAATAATGCACACCTAAGGAATAGTCTGGAGACTCTTTGATATGACCTACACCCAGCGACTCAGTGGCCAATGCAGAACTGGAAAATAGTCAAGAGGATAGAGTCAGGAGTTTATGTTATGTGGTCACTTTTCAGAATCTCACTGAAGAATACACACCTGGGGAATAGTCAGAGTCCAAGTCATGTGGCCACCAATCACAGCATTGAATAATGCACAATGGGGCAATAGTAAGGAGTCTATTTCATGTGGCCTCTGTTTCTCAAAAGCCTGAAATGGGGGCATTCAACAGAAATCTTGGGACTAAAATTACTGTGCTCACAGTTGGGCCTGAGGATGCTTGCTCATGATACTAATATGGGGTCATGTAATTTTGCTGATAGTTAAATCTCTAGATGTAGCTATATTTTTTGACTTTCATTAACTTCCTTCTTGTCAAGTATACTGAGTCTTCTACAGCGAGCACCCAGAAAGGTGTGGAGAGGGATATAAGAAGAAAGGACTTCTGGGTAAAAGAAAAAATCTTGATGCCAAGTATTGGAAGCTGTTATAGAGGTAACTCAACAGCGTACCCATATGCATGTATTTTAGAATTTTCAAATGGACGTTTTAAAAAGATCAAGCCAATTATATTGACATAGCAAGCATATTTTTCTTTGGACTTGGGAAATAAACTAGACATATGAAAATTGTATTACCTTTAGTTCTGAGAGACTCCGACTTGGTTTATTATTGCCTCCATTGATACTTACTCAAGTTGTGGACAGCATTCTCAGGCATATTTAACCTTTACTTTGGTAGCAAGTTCTATCTGATTCAATAAATATGCATTAAATGCCAAGTATTTGGTACCTGGTAAATAAATGCCTGGCTTTTAGGCATAATTTCTATGCTGTTAATTCTCTTTTGAGGAAGTAAGATAGACAGTAATTCATTTCTAGTGGGGTAAGGAGAACAGATATCTGGAAAGTTTGAAATATTAGAAATTTAGATTTTCATCTCAAAACATTAGAAAATAGGACAGACTACTGCAAAAACAACTGTGGACATTAGAAAAATACTCCTTGATGATCAGGCATCTGTAAATCAGAGATGTAATCTTCACATTTGAAGTTTCAACAACTGAATATTGGTAAAATTAATGATGCCAGCTCCTCAGGTCCTGAACTTCCTTAAATGAAGTGTCCTTCACATCACCTTGGGAGGCACTCTCAGGATTGCACCTTGCATCTTGCTGTTATCCATAACCTCACCTCCAAAGTCACAAAGTTATCATTCTGCCCAGTGACCACAACCTCCGTCATTCTAGATCACGTGGTTATCACTTCCCACCATTCTCCAGCCCACTGGTGCTGATAAGCAACTCATGCTTTACTTCCTTCCAGTGCATCTGGCCTCTCCCTTTTACAGTTTCCACCTGACATTTCTCTTTTCCTCAGTAATCCCTCCACTTGTATTTTCAATTCCACTTTTATATTTGTTTTCTATTACCTTACATTATTAATAATCCCTTCTTGATTTTGTACTTTTTATTGCTGACTGCATTCTTCTTTAGATTTTAAACTTATTTCAGACTCTTCCATAAATAATAACTGTACTCTGGTTCTCAGATACCACTCCAGTTACCCTTCTGTATTTTCTCCATACTTTTTGCAAAATTATTTGAGCTCATAGCACCATTTTCTCCTCCAACTTACTGCTCAATTTATTGCTTGTTCTCAATATCTTTACTGTAGTCACTGGTTACTTCTGAGTGGTTTGATCAAGTGCACTGTCCCTGTCTCATTCTGAAGACCTTAACATCATTCAGTGTAGTAGGCCACTTATTCCCCTCTGAGACATTCTCTATGTTCTCAGCCCCTATCACTGGGTCTCACTAAGCTGAGATTCAATTATTCCAGGAGACCCTTCAGTGATTCTCAAGGAGACTGTTGAAAATTTGCCATGAAACATATTTTATTTCCTTTGGAAAAAGATGAGATTGACAAACCATCGATGTTAGTCCTGCAGCATGGCATGGCAAGGCTCTGTGAGTTTAAAGTGATACAGTTAATCATTCTTTCACTCATGGTTTCTGCTTTTATTAATATTTAGAAAATCAGTTTCTGTTGCAAGGTTATACAAATATCTATGTTTACTTTTGAATTTCTAGAGTTTGATTTAATGTAATCTTTAATCTTGTAAAATTTGTGATATTTTGGGATGTATTTAATGATTAACATATTGCCCTAATATTTTCATTTGGTAACACGTTTTTCTGTTCATTACAAATTCAACTATTATATTTCATTCCCATCTTAATACCACAAATGAAGATCCTTGCTCTCTTTATATCATGGTTACTTCCCTGTTACATGTTGCATATAATGTAAAGTCAAAAGAAATCTAGACACCACCTACCTCTGTGTCTGTGGAAACCAAAAGAGACATTGATCTTTCCATTAGTAATATCACAGGTATTCAGGTCCTCATCCTACACTTGTATTCTTTCTTACAGATAATTGGTTGAGCTCCTGTATTAGCTTGGGCTTGTACTGGACATATTTATTACCATGCTTCTCTTGCAGACCGACCTTTATGTACTGTTAGTATTACACAATTTTTTAGTTTAATTGGTGGCTTAAAACTCTAATTTATTATCTTTTCTGAAATTTAGGAATCTTAAATTGGCCTCACTTGGCTAAAATCAAAGTTTTAGAAGGATGGCATTTTTTTGGGACACTCATGGGGGAGAATCTATTTTCCTGCCTTTTTGAAACTTCAAGAGGTCACCTGTATCCCTCAGCTCTTGGCCTCAATCTTCCATCTTCAAAGAAGCAACATCAAGCAGTCTTCCTCACGCTGCCATCTCTGTGATGCTCCAACTTACCTCCCTCTTCCACGTCGAAGACTTTGGTGATTACTTTGGACCCATCCGAATAATCTAGGATTACCTTATCAGTAAGTGCAGTCCACAGTGCAGTGAGTACAGCCTGACCCAGCTGCTTGACCCAGCTATGCACTCAAGGGGGCGATAGTAGGAAGAAAGAAGCTAAGTTGGAAGCTGTGTGGCTTTCAGCTAAAATGGAGTCATTTAGGCTAACATAGGGTATGTTATCACATGTTCACCTGGAGAAGCCGCAGACCCTTAATGCCAGCCTGTGAAAGCAGCTGAGAGGGAGGCTGTACCCTGCAAAGCCACAGGGGCAGAGCTGTCTGAGATCATGGGAAACCATATCTTGCATCAGTGTGACCTAGAACTCAGACCTGGAGTCAAAGGAGATTATTTTGTAGCTTTAAAATTTGAGTGCCCTACTGAATTTTGGACTTGCTTGGTCCTGTTACCCCCTCTTTTTGGCCAATTTCTCCCATTTCCAATGGCTGTACTTACCCAATAGCTGTACCCCCATTGTATCTAGGAAGTAACTAGCTTGCTTTTGATTTTACAGGCTCATAGAGGGGAAGGGACATGCCTTGTCTCAGATGAGACTTTAGACTGTGGACTTTTGGTTTAATGGTGAAATGAGTTAAGAGTTTGGGGGACTGTTGGGAAGGCAAGATTGGTTTTGAAATGTGAGGACGTAAGATTTAGAGGGCCCGGGGACAGAATGATCTGGTTTGGCTGTGCCCCATCTTGAATTGTACTCCCATAATTCCCACATGTTGTGGGAGGGACCCAGTGGGAGATAATTTGAATAATAGTGGGCAGTTTCCCCCACACTGTTCTAGTGGTAGTGAATAAGTCTCCTGAGATCTGGTGGTTTTATCAGGGGTTTTGCTTTTGAATCTTCCTGATTTTCTCTTGCTGTCACCATGTAAGAAGTGCCTTTCACCTCCTACCATGATTGTGAGGCCTCCCCAGCCACGTGGAACTATAAGTACAATAAAACCTCTTTTTCTTCCCAGTCTCTGGTATGTCTTTATCAGCAGTGTGAAAATGGACTAATACAGAATGTAAAGATACAATGGACACCATTCCCCATAGGAAAGGAAACAGTTTCTCTTGACAATCCTGACTGGAACTCCAGTAGCTCCACAAATAAATGAAAAAGAAATAATTTTTAATGTGCATATTAGAGGGCTTATGATAAACTAGGGGCAAACCTCTTAATTACTCTGAGCTGTCCATGATAGACCAAAAGCCAGATGAGAGTCACACAGCCTTTATGGAAAGGCTCAGAGAACCCCTAATAAAACACCACTACTTATCCCTTGATTCACTTGAAGGACAGCTCATCCTAAAGGACAAATTTATCACACAGGCATCTTATGATATTAGAAGAAAACTGCAAAATGAGGCTACAGGAGCAGATAACATTTTGGAAAACCTTTTGAGGGTGGCCCCTTCAGTATTTTATAATATGGATCAGGAGGAGGTCCAGCACAAAAAGAGAAAGCAAAGAAAATGACAGAGGCTCTAGTAGCTGCTTTGCAAGCTTGCAAAATCCAGAATCCCCAAGGTGTATCTGCTAGTGGCTACGATGTGGCAAGTCATGGCACTTTAATAAGGAGTGCCCAGGTATCAAGGAAAAGCCACCTTAACCCTGTACATCTGTGGCAAAGACCACTAGAGATCAGACTGCCGTTGGAGATGGAGGTCACTGGATTCAGAACCTGTCTCACAGAAGGTCCAACAGGACTGATGGGTTCTGGGGCTCACTCCCCAGGCTGTAGTGGCTGAAACTGCTATTAAAGCATAGGAGACCCAGTTGATTCTGGAAATTGAATGAAAGAAAGTAGACCTCCTTCTGAACACTAGAGCTGGCCTCTCTCTCCTCTCTATTCCAGGTCTCTTCTCTTCCTGTAGAACCATCATGAGGGATATTTCAGGAGAAACTAATATTTTTCTCAACCTTTAGTTGCCATTTGTAAGACCTATTATTTACAGATGCATCCAAGCCATTGCCACAGTGGTCCTAGAAGCCACTAAATTAACCTCTAAAATGATTTAACTGTTTACACTCCACATAATGTGGCAGAATTACTATCATCTGGGGGAGCCTTTGGCTAACAGACAGTTGGCTCCTTAAATATTAGGCTGTGCTGCTAGACATTTCCACAATCCAGTTGAAAACTCATTCTCACCTAAACCCCAGCCACTTTCTTCCCCAAGGAAAGTGGGAACCTGAACATGACTGTGAACAAGTTGTAATACAAGCCTTTGCAGCCAGGGAAGAGCTCAGGAACACCCCTAAAAATTAAGACTGAATCCTCTTCAAAGATGGGAGCTCCTTTGTAGAGCAATCCATAAGGCAGGATATGCAGTAGTCACTCTAAATGACATCATTGAAAGTATCTTTCCAACCACAAGCACTTAATTAGCTGTACTGATAGCTTTTACAAGAGCACTTGAATTAAGCAATTGAAACTAGCTAACATTTACACTAATTTGAAGTATGCTTTTTTAATTCTTCATGCTCATGCTGCCATTTGGAAAGAAAGACACTTTCTTACAGTGCATGTATCTCCTATAAATGGGTCTATAATGGATCTACAATAAAAATTCACCCCAACTTTAACTGGTTATCCTGTTTCCCTTCCATGAGTAATAGCAGTAATGCATTGTAAAGGGGCATCAAAAGAGAACAGATAATGTAGATGAAGAAAATAGGTTTGCTAATCAAGCAATTAAATGGCAAGGAAGCCTCAGCACATAAACATGCTTCAAGCCCCTCTAATCTGGAAAGGCTCCATAAGAGAAATTTAACCTCAGTACTTCCTGCAGAAACAGGATGCGTCAGTTCTTGAAGGTATACTTTATAGGCCTCAGGATGGCTACAGTCAGAGGATGGCGAACTCCACTTGCCAGCCTCCAGAAAGGATAAAACTTATCAGTGTGTCCAGAAATTATTTTCAAGAGATAATATATTAAGAACAGTCAAACAGATTGTTAATGCCTGTGAAGGTGGCGGCTTTCTCCTCAAACCCAAAGGATTAAAATCTTTCCAGGGAAGGACTGGCAGACTTCATCCACATGCCAAAGATAAAGGGCATTCAATACCTCCCATCATGGGTAAATACTTTCACTAACTGCATGGAAAACTTTTCATGCCATACAGAAAAGAACTCTGAGATAATAAAACTGTTAGATAATGAAACAACTCCTCACTTTGGTCTACCTAAGTACCTCCAAAGTGATATTAGCCCCTCATTTAAGGCAGCTGTCATGGTGATGGGGCAGGGTGCTCAAAGGCACTAGGCATACAGTATCATCTCCATTGTGCTTGGAGACTCCAGCCCTAAGGAAGAGAAGACCAGTGGTATTATCAAAAGACACATCAGAAAACCATACCAAAAAACTCATCTTGCATTACTCTTCTTACCATGGTTTTACTGTGGGTAAGAAATGCCCCTTGAAAGTTAGGTCTGAGCCCTTATAAGATGCTCTATGGGTGGCCTTTTCTAACCACTAATTTTCTATTATATCAGAAAATCTCTGAGTTAGTCAACCATGTAACCTCTATGGTTCACTTTCAACAGGAATTAACACACTTATCAAAGGCCAACTCAGAGAAATTGAACCACCTTTATTTCATCCTGGAGATTTGGTATTGGTGAAAACTGTCCCTTCTCTGTCTTTCTTCCTGAGCCCAACCTGGGGAGGGCCCTAGAGTGTTCTTTTTTCAACCCCCTCAGTGGTAAAAGTTACAGGTATCAACTCCTGGATACATCACACCGGAGTCAAAGCCTGGAAACCTGAGGGAGCAACACCTGACAGCCCAGAGGAACATTCTGAATATCAATGGGAAGAATTAGGATATCTGAAGCTGCAAATCATAAAAGATAAGTGAAGGCTATCCATCTTAGTCCCACTTTTACTTCACCACATACTTTCATGTCTACTTTCCTCTTAAGATGTGCCACCAGAGATTAGAACTTCTTTTTAATGTATATTTGAGAAAGATTTTAGTTATCTTTGGGATTACATTTGTAAAGCCATAGGCACCCTTCCCCCGCAAAAAAAGAAATTCTATGTCTTGTCAAGTAAAAATTTTCATGGAAATTATTTACTACACCACCCTTGCAGAATTGTATACTCACTTTACTATTTGCAGTAGGACTATACACTGTAGTACCACCAAGAATGGAATATTGCATAAAGAAACTAATAATTTGCTGAATTATTATCTTTATAGCAGGCATAATAGTTACTGATGGGAAGTAAACATGAAAGTTTTACTATCACTAAGTCTGCTAAAACTTTTTATTGGGTTTGGTAACATGTCACACCCTAGCTATTCAAAGAAGGTTATAAAAAAGATTTTATATAAGAAAGAATCTTTATGGTAAATTCTTGTCCTAAGAGGAAATAACTGGTTGTTTAAAAAGAGGGTTGTTTAGGACAAGTCAGAGAGTTTAAGCATGTTATAGATGCTCTGTGGAAGTCATAGAAGGATTAATAATTGCAGGAAAAGTTTAGCCAAAGTTAACACTAAAATTACTCTAGCCACCTAAATTCTATGTCACTTATCCTAAAAAAGGATGTTACTTTTATGTGAACGTTTTTGATAAAGTACAGCAACATTTGTTGGAGGCAAACTTGTATTACAGTCCATTAGAATAGCTAACGGGTATCAAACTCTACTGTCATGCTTATGGCCTATAGTACCCCACTATTAATGGCAATCTTAATACTTATATTTAAATCATACATTCTAAACTTTCTTGTAAAATTTAACTATTTTTATCTAGAAGCAATCAAACTCCAAATGGTGCTGCAGACAGAACAACCCATGGATATGCCTTTCTTCTGAGGACCCTTACTTAGCCCTAAAAGGAGCCCTAACAGCTGTTCCCAACACAATACTCCTTTTCAGCAGGGAGTAGTTAGAGTCATCATCAATACCCCTAACTGCAGTTAGGGATAACCCTCCTGAGGGGAGATGATACAGGAGATAAAAATTATTTAGGCTGATTGTGAGGATAAGAGAGTCTACGGTTTTCTATTAACAAAAGTAGCCCAAATACTTTTTTTAAAAAAAAGCCACTTGGAAAATCAAGTTGCAAGCATAGATAAACAAGTTGGAGGCTTGCATAAGTAAATTTTGGCACCTGTGCCAACAGAAAAGGGATACCTGGAGGCCAGGTATCATCAACATGGAGGTTTCCTTTTCCCTGTCCTTTGTTGCCATGTGTGCAGTAAAAAATCAGGCAACTTGGTACCAGCACAGTAGATACCCCATTTGCATAATAAAAGATTAGGGTGGGGTGGTCAGCCTCTTCACCTGCTATGTAAATGGCACAACTCATCCAACCAATCCTCTGTGCCCTACATATATAAGACACCACTTTCTCAAGCTCATACAGAAAACCAACCCAGAAACCTATTTGGGACCACTTTCTCTGACCTAGGAAGCTCTCTTCTTTTTTTCACCTATTAAACTTCTGCTCTTAAACTCTTTCCTTGAATGTCTGCATCCTTGATTTTCTTGGCATGAGGCAATGAACTTTGGTATTACCTAAACTATAGTGCTTCGACTCCTCCAAATAGCAGTCTGCACAGCTAATGGCTCTGAAAGAGACCCTATTTATTTTGAGGATATGACAAGAGAAGAGCAGGGAGAAGTTTGTCTTACTTCTTGGTTACCAGCTTAACCACAGCAGGATAGAAACTGGTCAGTCATGAGACCCCAATTCCAGGCCCTAGCTCCCAGATGACATTTCTAGACACAGCTTGGGCCAGAAGGAAACCCACTACCTTGAAGGAAATGACCCAGTCCCGGCAGCAGTCATCACCTGGTAACTGAGGAACTCTTGGGCCATGAATAACCAGCAGCAATACCTAGGTACTCTGTTAAGGGCATTCGGTGAGCCTCTGAGACTTACTGGGTTCAAGTGAGATTCAGCACATTACCAGCTGTGTTGACTATGAGGCAAAACTTTTGCTTGAGAAAAGCAGCAGAAAAAATAAAGGGGATTTTGACTTGCACCTTAGGTACTAGCATGACCACAGGGCTGTAGAGCACCAAGAAGACTCTTGGAGTTTCTTATCCCAGGACTGCATTCTTGAATGACATTTCTGGATCTGCCCTAGGCAAGAGGGGAGCCCACTGTCCTGACAGATGAGTCCCAGGCCAGGCAGCATTTGCCACGAGCTGACTAAAGAGCCCATAAATCTTGAGGGAACACTGGTGGTAGTCTGGCAGTGCTTCTCATGAGCTGGGGTGGTGGTGGTTATGGGCTGAGGCTTTTCCTTTTTTTGGAAAAAGGAAGGGAGAGTGGGAAGAATTGCATCTTGTGGTTTGAGTGTCACCTCAGCTGCAGTATAATAGCACACCAGGTAGGCCTCTGAGGTTTTTTATTCTTGTCTCTGACACCAACATGGCAGGCAACTCTGGAAACACATCGGGCCTGGGGGAACTTGCTGTCCTAAAGGGAAGAACATTGGCCTGGCTGTCTTTGCTATCAGCTAATTGTAGAGCTGCAGTGCCTTGAGTGAGCATAAGCAGTATCAAAAAGTGGTTACAGCAGGCCTTGGGTGAGACCCAGTGCTGTCTGCCTTTAGGTCTGATCCAGTACAGTCACAGTGGTCATAGTGGTGGTGGCAACTGGGGTGCTTGTATAAGCCCACCTTCAGCATTAGGTAGCTCAGAATGGAGCAACAGATTATTTGATTAGCAGAGACAGGAAAGCTAACAAGAATTTCCACCTGGTAATCCAGAGAATTCCCCCAGATCTTGTTTAAGACAATCAAGGTGGTATCTCTGTCAGTCTACAAAAACCATAGTGTTACTGTGCTTGAGGTGTCCCCTAAAGAAGATACAACTTAGATTACAACTCACAAGTTCTTTCAAATATCTGGAAGGCCTTCCAAAGGAATATAGCTACAAATAAGGCCAGATAGTGAAGACTACAATAAATACCGGACTCTTCAATGTACAGACACAAAATAACATCTATTAGCATCAGTATCTTTTAGGAAAACATAACCTCACCAAATGAACTAAATAGGGCACCAGGGACCAATTTGTCTTTAGTATCTATCTTCTTCTGGTTACTCTTTAATGCCTTCAGATAGGTTTATTTTGGTTGGTTTGTTCAGAGTTTATAGTCGTTACCTGTGTGTGTGTATAGGGAAGAGGGACAGACAGGTCAGTCACTTTAGAAGTGGAACCTTAAAGAGCATTTTTGTGTGTGTGTCAAATCATGTGCAAACCTGTTAGCATTCATGTTAAAATTAGACATGGATGACACCAAAAACATTTTTGGACGACAGTAAAAAACCATACCTTACTGTTGAACTTTTGGAAGACACTATGCTAGATGATCCATCTATTGAAATATTGCTCATTCAAAATGCAAACACCACCCTGCCCTCCACCAAGGATCACTCTCCTGCCTCCTCTTGAGTAGATGAGGTTTACTTTCCTCCAAATGCTCTGGTTTCTACCTTATGACATTAGATTTATTAATACACTTGCTTTCACCCCACCCAACAAGTTCTTCATCCCACTATTAGATTACACACTTCAGCAGTAAGGGTACTCCTATTTGCATCCATCATGTTGCTTTAAACATACTTTCTAAAGTCAAGTAATTAAAAAAATCTTTTAAGTTGCACAGATAGAAAAGAAAATAGGACATTAGCTTCCTGTCTGTGTTCTCAACAGTAGAATGGAACATCAGATAACAAAGCATTCTTTATTTTTAGAGAACATCTAAATGGGGACAAATCTTTTCCTTTTTCTCCTTTTTTTCTTGCTTCTTCCTCTTCCTTCTTCCTTTTTCTTCCTCCTTTTCTATTTCATCTTGTCCTCTTCCTCCTACTTTTCTTTCCCCTTTATCTTTCTTTCTTCCTCCTCTCTTCTTGCTTTTTCTCACTAATTATAGTCTGGTTTAAACTTTTTGTATGCTTAGTTTCATCTTTAAAATGGGAAACGTGTCAACATGAAATGCTTTTTGCTTTAAGTTGTTAAAAAATCAGAAAATCTTTTTTTCTTTAGCTTTGAAAATGTAGTGCCAAAACAGACCAGTGATGTTCCAAAAATTGATGGCAGAAGAACCCAAACATCTGATTCTTCCTTCATTGATTTTTCTTTCACTTATAAGATATTTTAATAAAATATTATCAGTTGAATTGTCAATAACGAAAGCCATTGACAAGCATTTTTTTCCTCTTTGAGCCAGCAACAAACATGTCATAAAATGGAAGTTATAGAAATAAGATTAAGTGAATGAAACTAGGTTTTGTAATAAGTTCACTTCTTCCTTAGATTCAGGTTAGAAGACATTTAAAGGAAGGTTTTTCATAAATGGGCTGTTGCTGGGGTTCTAGCACTTGCCTGGACAATGTGCTCACACCATCAACATTACTGATGCTTGCACAGTTCCTTGGAGTTTCTCTGACAAATATTTGTGAAAACGACAATATGCTCAAACCTGTTCAGGTAATGTGATAACCTACTTTCTGCCAGCTAAAACGAACTCTCCCTTTCCCAGGCTAAAAGCTGTTCAGGCTTTATGTTAGCTTCTTGAGCAGACAGACTCCATTTTGGCTTCTTCATTTTAGTTATTTTCTCCCCACCGAGTATATAACTATAGTATAAAGCTGAGTCACGCTGACACTGGGCATCCAGGAACACGTTTGTTGATAAGAGGCCGAGTGAAGTGGTTTCAGCAGAGACTCTGAATGCAGGTGCAGGGAGTGTCTGGAGCCCCCATTATCTATATGTTGTTTGTCTTTCATCACAGCCTTACCATTCACACTTGGCACTGTTTTATTTCTTAGTATCAGTTTATCTTTTAACTTTTTGCTTACTCTGCTTTTGTAAAAACTTTACTTCAGCTAGGTTCCCCCTCCCTGTATACTAGTGCATAAGAGACCCCCTAACTTTTTCTTTGGGGCTGTGAGAATTTTGGGCATTAGCCACTCTTGGTTGCCAGCTCAGTAAAGGACTCATAATTCAATCTCAGAGCATGGCACATACCTCGACTCACTAAGTTACAACAGTAAGGCTCACTTTAGCCTGTTAGCTAATTGGAAAGGGGTTTAGGAAAGGAGAGCTCTAAGAGGTAAATACATATGCCGGGCATAATGTCTCATATCAGTAATCCCAGCTTCTTGAGAAACTGAGGCATGAAAATCACTTGATTCTTGAAGAGGGAGGTTGCAGTGAGCTGAGGTCACACCACTGCACTTTAACCTGGGTGACAGAGCAAGACTCTATCTCAAAAGAAAAAAAAAAGAGATTTTCTGTTTCACTACATTTCTAATGAATGCAAGGTTTTTGAAACAAAACTTTTATTACATGTTTGAAAATAGCTACAGAAGTTTGCTATCAAACATTTGCCTCACAACTGAAACACAAACATTGCTGAGACCATGCAAAATTTTATTTACATCTGAAAATATTTTCTTCTTGTTTCCTAAATCCTTTTACTTTAAAAGTGGAGTACTTTTAAAAACCTCAGCATCTGAGTTACTTTTACCTTTATCACTTTTAGTATTTTATTGTGGTTCTTACCCATTACCCATGGCTACATAAGTCATATCTATAGTTACAGAAATACAGAGTTCTAATTTTTTTCTGCCCCACATTCTTGCAAATGCCCTACCTTGTTGGAAAACCTTGAGTCAAAATCAGCTTGAGCAGAACTTTTGACTATACAATATCTTCTGCAGACCTGCCCCAGGCTCCCACTTCCCTAAGGGCTGAAATGAGAGCTGGGAGTAGAGACAAGGCCCCACCCTATATCTCAGGGCCTGCAGCATAAAAACCAAATTAAGGAATATATGGTGAGGAAGACTCTTGCATGTCCCTACTTCAGCTGAGTGGCTAAGTGCTTATCAAATTTTATGTCATGACTTTAGGTAGAATCAGATGTTTCTTTATAAATGAGCCATGTCTTCTCTTAAACCCTACCATAGACTTTTGCAATTAAATATCATGCAAGAGAACTGAAGGGCTTGAGCTAGGATCATCTAATCTTTTTGCAGATGGTTTGTGATTACTCTTCAATCCTAGAATTCAATGAAGACATGTGTGATATACTTGTTTCCAGATATATATGCCAAGGGTTTTTATGCATAATCAATTCTTTTTTCTTTGCATATAATTAGGTTTTCTTCTATCTCTTAGTTTACAAAGGTAAAGCCTGTGTTTCAGGAAATAATTATTTGTAAACAAAAATCTTACTATTTTGTATAGCACCATAAATTAGATTTTCTTAAAAATTTCTTAAAATTTTGTGCTATTAGCTGGGTGGTGGCTCACACTTGTAATCTCAGCACTTTGGGAGGCTGAAGCAGGTGGATCACCTGAGGCCAGGAGTTCGAGACCAGCCTGACCAACATGGAGAAACTCTGTCTCTACTAAAAATACAAAAGTAGCTGGGCATGTTAGTGCACACCTGTAATACCAGCTACTTGGGGGGCTGAGGCAGGAGAATTGCTTGAACCTGGGAGGTGGAGGTTGAAGTGAGCCAAGATAGTGCCATTGCACTCCAGCCTGGGCAAAAAGAGCGAAACTCCATCTCAAAAATAAGTGAATACACAAAAATTTTGGCTATTGATGCTATTGCAAAGAAGCATGGTTCTTGGAGATTAGATTGTGTTTCAAATTGGAGAAATATTTGTCTAGAAATGAAAAGACAAAATCTAATGCAAATGATTGAAGAGTCTGGTTAAATGGGTTCCAAGTAAATGACTTTTTATCATATAAGTAGGTTTTATCCCCTTTTATCCCAAGTGATTGCAGGAAGGGAGATAATTTTTGCCAAAATTTTTGAGTTTTTGTCTTGTTTCTTGATTTAAAGTGGTACTTAAGTTTCTTATTTTGTTTCTTATTTTGAAGAGGCAGTTAAGTTTTCTTGTAGCTTTTCACTCATACACTAGTTATGCCTAGATATAAGTTCAGTTTAAGCTATATCTTGACTTTTCAAAGTGTAATTGGACAAAAAAAGCTTGAGATATTATACCTTGGATCGATCAGAATTTTGAGATAAAGTTCATATTTAATCCTGCATGATCTCACTTTGTAAATTTGGGAATTCTGATGACCTGTGCTCCAGTTTTGGACCAGAGGAAACTTTCAATTAAGTGTTATGAGCTGGTGACTGCAACTCAGAACCAGCTTTCCCATTCTCCTCAGCTGTGACGGTGGCTGAATTTCAAAATTGTTATTTCACCTGTGGGAGTATTCATTGAGATGTTACAAGTTATTTTCTTCAAGTGTAGGTTTAAGATTTAGTGGTGTTTTTTTTCAACACAGATCATAAATACATTTGTCACTGAGATTTAAAAAGAAAGCAATTGTCACTATTCCATTTTGAAATAACAAATTTTGCTGCTTCTAAATTGGACTTCTGGTGTGGGTACAGCAGCAAAATTAGTTTGGAATTATGAAAATTTTAGCTTTACCCTAAGAGTGGTAACTTTTGTAATTATCTACCTGAATCACAAATATTCAGGTACATTTCTAGTATTGGAAGATATAACAGAAGGGAAGAAAACTTTGACTCAATCATTCTTCTTCTTTCTAAAAAGTTAAGGTAATAAATTGATACAGCTACAAAGAGGTTCTTCAAATTGTGTTAGAATCTCAGTTCCAATTGATTGGCCTTTCCTTGGCTCTCATTAATATTTGGCCATATGATATATGGCAGCAGTTCACTAATGACCTCGACTATGGCTGAGACTGTGCTTGACATTGACATGTACAGAGAAGGTAAGAGTCTGTTCCTACCCTAAAGGAGCTCATAAGCAAGTGGAAAAGATGCCCACGTAATCTTCCAACTGTAACAGTAAGTTATCACAGCTTCCACATTAGTGTTAGAAACATGATATCTAAGTAAAAAGTGGTGTTTTGCCTTTAATAAGACACACAGATAAAGTTACTGATTTGGTTTTCCAGCAAAAGTTAAAATTGTCCAATGCAGACTTTTACCTGTCCCCATGTTGTAATCAGGAAGTTGCAAGAAGGTAAACAACCATGTACAGTGCTTAAATATGATACTGAATTTACTCTGCCTAAAGTTTGTGAGGTGGGGAGCAGACTGGAAGCTTGATTTTGGTAATGTCATGCCAAACAGAGAGAGTTGGCCTAGAATCAACTCTCTAGGACCAGGACAAGAATCAAATTTAGTTATTTTTAAGCTTTTTGTAAACAAAAGCCAAACAACAAATGCCACTGGTTATATCCTTCTGTGTCATAGTTTGGTTTTATTGCACCCAACCCTGCAGTAAATAGATGGCAAATAGGTCTCCAAGAAATAAATAAACTGGACTTGTTATGTAGTGCACACCAGGCATGAGAGTGCTGCCCCTATGCTTCCAAATACAGCCATCATGTGGAATGCTTTCTCTCTCCAAATGTATGAGGACTTTTCTATGGGGAATGTAAGTAGAAAGCTTACATACCTCTGGATGGAACTGTA
>CM038406.1:102283176-102350076 GCA_021498475.1 Saguinus midas | reverse complement strand
CCTGCTTTATTTGCCTTGCCTGAATCTTGCCTGAATTTTCCTTGCCTGAATGCCTTGCCTTGCCTGGAATTTCTGTCTGAATTTCCTGCCTTGGCTTGCCTTGTCTCTTTCCTTGCCTGGATTTTGCCTGTTTTGCCTGAATCCTGAGTTGCCTAGGTGACCCACCACCTCGGCCTCCCAGAGTGCTAAGATTTCTGGGGTGAGTCACAGTGCCAGCACATTCTCTTTGATTTCTTTTTTAACAATAAATGCAGCCAGCCGAACACGGAGACTCATGGGAGACTGTCATTCAGGCACCTAGAGAAAAAGGTGGGCAAATCCTGAGAAATTGTGAGGTCGATACCTGCCCGATCAACATGGTGAAACTCTGTCTCTAAAGGAAAACACAATTTGGTTTGGGCTCCACTGCTAAGGCCTGTAATCTCAGCACTTTGAATGCTAAGGGGTGCAGATCATGAAGTCACAGGTTCGAGACTGGCCTCAAAAGATGCAGCACAGCCCGCTCCCTATAAAAAACATATAAACAAAGAAACATAAAATAGTTGAGGTGGGTATGGCATGTGCTCCCTTCTGCAGCACCTACACTAAAATTGGGATGCTACACAGATTTCCGGCTAAACCGCAGAGCAAAAGTGATCAGCCAAAGGTTGCAGCATTACATAATTAATTTTTTTTTCTTGTGGCTGCTTTGTGGAAATCAAATAAAGACAGATTTGAGGTACAAAAAAAAATAAAAATAGAAAGTTAGCTGGACATTGTGGTGTGGACACCTGCAATCCCAGCCACTTGAAGAGCATTGCACGACAATCGCTTGAACCCAAAAGCACTTGTTGCTGCAATAAGCAAAATCACACTGTTGCACCCTGGCCATGGTGACAAGAGGAAACAGTACATCATAAAGAAAGGCGGGGCCAGGGGTGGAGTCACCCGGAACCTGGTTTGGTTACAATTGCACACACTCATCTGTCTGATCTCTTATTTCTTTTCTCATTTTTTATGTGAGATGATTTTTAACCTGAATACTCACACTGAACTTGAACTCATGACCTCAGGTGACCCACCCACCTCAGCCTCCCAGGGTGCTAAGATTGCTGGCATGAGTCACATTGCTGGCACAGTCTCTCTGATTTATTTTTAAAAATAAAGTCAGCCAGCAGAATACGGAGACTCATGGGAGACTTTCATTCAGGCTGCTGGAAAACAAGGTTGGAGGATAATTAGAAGTAGTGAGTTTGAGACCTGCCAGACCCACCTGGTGAAACCTCGTATTTAAAACAAAAACACAATTTGGTTTGGGCTCCACTGCTCAAGCCTGTAATCTTAGCACTTAGAAAGCCGAGGCCAGAAGATCGTGAGATCACAGTTTTGAAACTGGCCTGAAAAGACACAGCACAGCTTGCTCTGTATAAAAAACATATTAACAAAAAAGCATAAAAAAGCTGAGGTGGGTATGGCATGTGCTTGCTTCTGCAGCACATACACTAAAATTGGGACGCTACACAGAATTCCAGTTTAACCACGGTGTGAAAATGACCAGCAAAGGGATGCAGCCTTATGTAATTATTTTTTTCTCCTTGTCGCTGCTTTGTGGAAATGAAATAAAGACAGATTTGTGATACAAAAATATAAAAATAGAAAGTTAGCTGGACGTCGTGGTGCAGACACCTGCAACCCCAGCTACTCGAAGGGAATTGCAGGACAATTGCTTGAACCCAGAAGGCAGGTGTTACAATAAGCAAATATTGCACTGTTAGACCCTGGCCATAGTGACAAGTGGAAAAATGTATGGCATAAAGAAAGGCGAAGCCAGCGGTGGAGTCACCTGGAACCTGGTTTTGTTACAATTGCACACACTCATCTGTCTGATTACTTTTCTTTTTTCTTTTCTCTTTTTATGTGAGGTGATTTTTAACCAGGATGCCCAGGCTGACCTCAAACTTGTGACCTCAGGTGACCCACCCACCTCAGCCTCCCAGAGTGCTAAGATTGCTGGCGTGAGTCACAGTGCTGGCACAGTCTCTCTGATTTTTTTAACAATAAAGTCGGCTGAACACGGAGACTCATGGGAGACTGTCATTCAGGCGCCTGGAAAACAAGGGCGGATCATGAGAAGTTGCGAGTTTGAGACCCGCCCAACCAACATGGTGAAACCCCGTCTTTAAAACGAAAACACAATTTGGTTTGGGCTCCGCTGCTCAGGCCTGTAATCCCAGCACTTAGAATGCCGAGGCAGGCAGATCATGAGGTCACAGGTTTGAGACTGGCCTCAGAAGACACAGCACAGCCCACACTTTAAAAATATATAAACAGAAAAACTAAAAAAGCTTAGGTGGGTATGGCATGTGATCACTTCAGTAGCACCTACACTAAAATTGGGACGCTACACAGAATTCTGGCTTAACTGCAGTGCAAAAATGACCAGCAAAGGTGCAGCATTATGTAATTATTTTTTTTCTTGTGGCTGCTTTGTGGAAATCAAATAAAGACAGATTTGAGGTACAAAAAATAAAAATAGAAAGTTAGCTGGACGTGGTGGTGTGGACACCTGCAACCCAGCTACTTGAAGGGCATTGCAGGACAATCACTTGAACCCAGAAGGCAGGTGTTGCAATAAGCAAAATCGCACTGTTGCACCCTGGCCATGGTGACAAGAGGAAACAGTACATCATAAAGAAAGGCGGGCCAGGGTGGAGTCACCTGGAACCTGGTTTTGTTACAATTGCACACACTCATCTGTCTGATTACTTTTCTTTTCTTTTCTCTTTTTATGTGAGGTGATTTTTAACTGGGATGCCCAGGCTGACCTCAAACTCGTGACCTCAGGTGACCCACCCACCTTGGCCTCCCAGAGTGCTAAGATTGCTGGTGTGAGTCACAGTGCTGGCACAGTCTCTGATTTCTTTTTAACAATAAAGTCGGCCGGCCAAACAGAGACTCATGGGAGACTGTCATTCAGGCACCTGGAAAACAAGGCGGGCAGATCATGAGAAGTTGCGAGTTTGAGACCCGCCCAACCAACATGGTGAAACCCCATCTTTAAAATGAAAACACAATTTGGTTTGGGCTCTGCTGCTCAGGCCTGTAATCCCAGCACTTAGAATGCCTAGGCAGGCAGATGTGAGGTCACAGGTTTGAGACTGGCCTCAAAAGACACAGCACAGCCTGCTCCTATAAAAACATATAAAAAAAACATAAAAAAGCTGAGGCGGGTATGGCATGTGCTCACTTCAGCAGCACCTACACTAAAATTGGGACACTACACAGAATTCTGGCTTAACTGCAGCAGCAAAAATGACCAGCAAAGGGTGCAGCATTATGTAATTATTTTTTTTCTTGTGGCTGCTTTGTGAAATCAAATAAAGACAGATTTGAGGTACAAAAAAATAAAAATAGAAAGTTAGCTGGACGTGGTGTGGACACCTGCAACCACAGCTACTTGAAGGGCATTGCAGGACAATCGCTTGAACCCAAAAGGCAGGTGTTGCAATAAGCAAAAATTGCACTGTTACACCTGGCCATGGTGACAAGAGGAAACAGTACATCATAAAAAAGGCGGGGCCAGGGTGGAGTCACCTGGAACCTGGTTTTGTTACAATTGCACACACTCATCTGTCTGATTACTTTTCTTTTCTTTTCTTTTTTTTATGTGAGGTGATTTTTAACCAGGATGCCCAGGCTGACCTCAAACTTGTGACCTCAGGTGACCCACCCACCTCGGCCTCCCAGAGTGCTAAGATTGCTGGCGTGAGTCACAGTTTTGGGACATTCTCTCTGATTTCTTTTTAACAATAAAGTCTTTTGGCTGAAGACAAAGACTCACAGAAGTCTGTCATTCAGGCGCCTGGAAAACAAGGCGGGAGGATCATGAGAAGTTGCGAGTTCGAGACCCACCCGACCAACATGGTGAAACCCCATCTTTAAAACAAAAACACAATTTGGTTTGGGCTCTGCTGCTCAGGCCTGTAATCCCAGCACTTAGAATGCTGAAGCGAGCAGATTGTGAGGTCACAGGTTGGAGACTGGCCTGGAAAGACACACCACAGCCCGCTCCCTATAAAAAAACGTATAAACAGCAAAACATAAAAAAAGCTGAGACGGGTATGTCATGTGCTTGCTTCACAGCACCTACACTAAAATTGGGACGCTACACAGAATTCCGGCTTAACCGCAGCGAAAAAATGACTAGCAAAGAAGTGCAGCATTACATAATTATTTTTTTTCCTTGTGGCTGCTTTGTGGAAATCAAATAAAGACAGATTTGAGGTACAAAAAAATAAAAATAGAAAGTTAGCTGGATGTGGTGGTGTGGACACCTGCAACCCCAGCTACTTGAAGGGCATTGTGGGACAATCGCTTGAATCCAGAAGGCAGGTGTTGCAATAAGCAAAAATCGCACTGTAACACTCTGACCATGGTGACAAAAGGAAAAGTATGTCAAAAGGAAACGCAGGGCCAGGGGTGGAGTCACCTGAAACCTGGTTTTGTTACAATTGCATACACTCATCTGTCTGATTACTTTTCTTTTCTTTTTTTTTATGTGAGGTGATTTTAAAAGGATGCCCAGGCTGACCTCAAACTCATGACCTCAGGTGACCCACCCACCTCAGCCTCCCAGAGTGCTAAGATTGCTGGCGTGAGTCACAGTGCTGGCACAGTCTCTCTAATTTCTTTTTAACAATAAAGATGGCCAGACGAACACAGAGACTCACGGAGACTGTCATTCAGGCGCCTGGAAAACAAGGCGGGAGGATCATGAGAAGTTGCGAGTTCGAGACCCACCCAACCAACATGGTGAAACCCTGTCTTTAAAACAAAACACAATTTGGTTTGGGCTCCGCTGCTCAGGCCTGTAATCCCAGCACTTAGAATGCCAGGCAGATCGTGAGGTCACAGGTTGAGACTGGCCTCAAAGACACAGCACAGCCTGCTCCTATAAAAACATATAAACAGAAAAAAAACATAAAAAGCTGAGGCGGGTATGGCATGTGCTCGCTTCAGCAGCACCTACACTAAAATTGGGATGCTACACAGAATTCGGCTTAACTGCAGCAAAAATGACCAGCAAAGGTGCAGCATTATAATTTTTTTTTTTCTTGTGGCTGCTTTGTGGAAATCAAATAAAGACAGATTTGAGGTACAAAAAATAAAAATACAAAGTTAGCTGGACGTGGTGGTGTGGACACCTGCAACCCCAGCTACTTGAAGGGCATTGCAGGACAATCACTTGAACCCAAAAGGCAGGTGTTGCAATAAGCAAAATCGCACTGTTACACACTGGCCATGGTGACAAGAGGAAACAGTATGTCAGAAAGAAAGGCGGGGCCAGGGTGGAGTCACCTGAAACCTGGTTTTGTTACAATTGCACACACTCATCTGTCTGATTACTTTTCTTTTCTTTTTTTATGTGAGGTGATTTTTAAAAGGATGCCCAGGCTGACTTCAAACCCATGACCTCAGGTGACCAACCCACCTCAGCCTCCTAGAGAGCTAAGATTGCTTGCATGAATCACAGTGCCCTCACAGTCTCTCTGATTTCTTTTTTAACAATAAAGATGGCCAGACGAACACAGAGACTCACGGGAGACTGTCATTCAGGCGCCTGGAAAACAAGGTGGGAGGATAATTAGAAGTTGCGAGTTCAAGACTCACCCGACCAACATAGTAAAATCCCGTCTTTAAAACAAAAACACAATTTGGTTTGTGTTCTGCTTCTCAGGCCTGTAATCCTAGCACTTAAAATGCCGAGGTGGGCAGATCATGACATCACAGGTTAAAGACTGGCCTCGAAAGGCACAGCACAGCCCGCTTTCTATAAAAAACATATAAACAGAAAAACATAAAAAATCCTGAGGCAGGTATGGCATGTGCACGCTTCAGCAGCACCTACACTAAAATTGGGATGCTACACAAAATTCCGGGCTAACTGCCGCACAAAAATGACCAGCAAATGTGTTCAGCATTATGCAATTATTTTTATTTCTTTGTGGTTGCTTTGTGGAAATCAAATAAAGACAGATTTGAGGTACAAAAAATAAAAATAGAAAGTTAGCTGGATGTGGTGGTGCAGACACCTGCAACCCCAGCTACTTGAAGGGCATTGCAGGACAATCACTTGAACCCAGAAGGCAGGTGTTGCAATAAGCAAAATCGCACTGTTACACCCTGGCCATGGTGACAAGAGAAACAGTACATCATAAAGAAAGGCGGGGCCAGGGGTGGAGTCACCTGGAACCTGGTTTTGTTACAATTGCACACACTCATCTGTCTGATTACTTTTTTTCTTTTTCTTTTTCTTTTATGTGAGGTGATTTTTAACTGGGATGCCCAGGCTGACCTCGAACTCGTGACCTCAGGTGACCCACCCACCTCAGCCTCCCAGAGTGCTAAGATTGCTGGCGTGAGTCACAGTGCCAGCACAGTCTCTCTGATTTCTTTTTAACAATAAAGTCAGCTGGCCGAACACAGAGACTCACTGCAGACTGTCATTCAGGTGCCTGAAAAACAAGGTGGGCGGATCATGAGAAGTTGCGAGTTCGAGACCCGCCAGACCAACATGGTGAAACCCCGTCTTTAAAACAAAACACAATTTGGTTTGGGCTCCGCTGCTCAGGCCTGTAATCCCAGCACTTAGAATGCCGAGGCGGGCAGATCATGAGGTCACAGGTTCGAGACTGGCCTCAAAAGACACAGCACAGCCTGCTCCATATTACAAACATATAAACATAAAAACATAAAAAGCTGAGGCGGGTATGACATGTGCTTGCTTCGGCAGCACCTACACTAAAATTGGGACACTACACAGATTTCTGGCATAACCGCAGTGCAAAAATGACCAGCAAATGGGTGCAGCATTACGTAAATATTGTTTTCTTTAAGTGGGTGCTTTGTTGATATCAAATAAAGACAGATTTGAGGTACAAAAAAATAAAAATAGAAAGTTAGCTGGATGTGGTGGTGCAGACATCTGCAATTCCAGCTACTTGAAGGGCATTGCAGGAAAATCGCTTGAACCAAGAAGGAAGGTGTTGCAATAAGCAAAAATCGCACTTTTCACCCTGGCCATGAAGACAAGAGTGAAACAGTAAGTCATAAAAAAAGGCGGGGTCATGGGTGGAGTCACCTGGAACCTGGTTTTGTTACAATTGCACACACTCATCTGTCTGATTACTTTTCTTTTTTCTTTTCTCTTTTTTTATGTGAGGTGATTTTTAACCGGGATGCCCAGGCTGACCTCAAACTTGTGACCTCAGGTGACCCACCCACCTCGGCCTCCCAGAGTGCTAAGATTGCTGGCGTGAGTCACAGTGCTGGCACAGTCTCTCTGATTTCTTTTTGAACAATAAAGTCCGTAGGCTGAACTCAGAGACTCACAAGAGACTGTCATTCAGGCGCCTGGAAAACAAGGCGGGTGGATCATGAGAAGTTGCGAGTTCGAGACCCGCCTGACCAACATGGTGAAACCCAGTCTTTAAAACAAAACACAATTTGGTTTGGGCTCCGCTGCTCAGGCCTGTAATCCCAGCACTTAGAATGCCAAGGTGGGCAGATCGTGAGGTCACAGGTTCGAGACTGGCCTCGAAAGACACAGCACAGCCTGCTCCCTATAAAAACATATAAACAGAAAAACATAAAAAGCTGAGGCGGGTATGGCATGTGCTCGCTTCAGCACCTACACTAAAATTGGGATGCTACACAGAATTCTGGCTTAACTGCAGTGCAAAATGACCAGCAAAAGGTGCAGTGTTACATAATTATTTTTTTTTTTGTGGCTGCTTTGTGGAAATCAAATAAAGACAGATTTGAGGTACAAAAAATAAAAATAGAAAGTTAGCTGGATGTGGTGGTGTGGACACCTGCAACCCAGCTACTTGAAGGGCATTGCAGGAAAATCACTTGAACCCAGAAGGCAGGTGTTGCAATAAGCAAAAATCACACTGTTACACCCTGGCCATGGTGACAAGAGGAAACAGTATGTCATAAAGAAAAGGGCCAGGGGTGGAGTCACCTGGAACCTGGTTTTGTTACAATTGCACACACTCATCTGTCTGATTACTTTTCTTTTCTCTTTTTATGTGAGGTGATTTTTAACCTGGATGCCCAGGCTGACCTCGAACTCATGACCTCAGGTGACCCACCACCTCGGCCTCCCAGAGTGCTAAGATTGCTGGCAGGAGTCACAGTGTTGGCAGTCTCTCTGATTTGTTTTTTAACAATAAAGTCGGCCAGCAGAACATGAAGACTCACGGGAGACTGTCATTCAGGCGCCTGGAGAACAAGGAGGGCAGATCATGAGAAGTTGCCAGTTTGAGACACGCCCGACCCACATGGTGAAACCCCATCTTTAAAACAGAAACACAATTTGGTTTGGGCTCTGCTGATCATGCCTGAAATCACAGCACTTAGAATGCCGAAGCAGGCAGATCATGAGGTCACAGGTTCAAGACTGGCCTCGAAAGACACAGCACAGCCCGCTCCCTATAAAAACATATAAACAGAAAAACATAAAAAGCTGAGGCGGGTATGGCATGTGCTCGCTTCAGCAGCACCTACACTAAAATTGGGATGCTACACAGAATTTTGGCTTAACTGCAGTGCAAAAATGACCAGCAAAGGTGCAGCATTACGTAATTATTTTTTTTCCTTGTGGCTGCTTTGTGGAAATCAAATAAAGACAGATTTGAGGTACAAAAAATAAAAATAGAAAGTTAGCTGGACGTGGTGGTGCAGACACCTGCAACCCCAGCTACTTGAAGGGCATTGCAGGACAATCGCTTGAACCCAGAAGGCAGGTGTTGCAATAAGCAAAATCACACTGTTGCACCCTGGCCATGGTGACAAGAGGAAACAGTACGTCATAAAGAAAGGCAGGGCCAGGGTGGAGTCACCTGAACCTGGTTTTGTTACAATTGCACACACTCATCTGTCTGATTACTTTTCTTTTCTTTTCTTTTTTATGTGAGGTGATTTTTAACTGGATGCCCAGGCTGACCTCAAACTCGTGACCTCAGGTGACCCACCCACCTCGCCTCCCAGAGTGCTAAGATTGCTGGTGTGAGTCACAGTGCTGGCACAGTCTCTCTGATTTCTTTTTTAACAATAAAGTCGGCCAGCTGAACACGGAGACTCACGGGAGACTGTCATTCAGGCGCCTGGAAAACAAGGCGGGCAGATCATGAGAAGTTGTGAGTTTGAGACCTGCCCAACCAACATGGTGAAACCCTGTCTTTAAAATGAAAACACAATTTGGTTTGGGCTCCGCTGCTCAGGCCTGTAATCCCAGCACTTAGAATGCTGAGGTGGGCAGATCGTGAGGTCACAGGTTTGAGACTGGCCTCGAAAGACACAGCACAGCCTGCTCCCTATAAAAACATATAAACAGAAAAACATAAAAAAGCTGAGGCGGGTATGGCATGTGCTCGCTTCAGCAGCACCTACACTAAAATTGGGATGCTACACAGAATTTTGGCTTAACTGCAGTGCAAAAATGACCAGCAAAGGTGCAGTGTTACATAATTATTTTTTTTTTTGTGGCTGCTTTGTGGAAATCAAATAAAGACAGATTTGAGGTACAAAAAATAAAAATAGAAAGTTAGCTGGACATGGTGGTGCAGACACCTGCAACCCAGCTACTTGAAGGGCATTGCAGGACAATCGCTTGAACCCAGAAGGTAGGTGTTGCAATAAGCAAAAATCACACTGTTACACCCTGGCCATAGTGACAAGAAAGAAACAGTATGTCATAAAAATAAGATGGGGCCAGGGTGGAGTCACCTGGAACCTGGTTTTGTTACAATTGCACACACTCATCTGTCTGATTACTTTTCTTTTTTTTTTTTTTATGTGAGGTGATTTTTAACTGGATGCCCAGGCTGACCTCAAACTCATGACCTCAGGTGACCCACCCACCTCGGCCTCCCAGAGTGCTAAGATTGCTGGCATGAGTCACAGTGCTGGCACAGTCTCTCTGATTTCTTTTTAACAATAAAGTCGGCCAGCAGAACACGGAGACTCACGGAGACTGTCATTCAGGCGCCTGGAAAACAAGGCGGGCAGATCATGAGAAGTTGCGAGTTTGAGACCCGCCCGACCAACATGGTGAAACCCAGTCTTTAAAATGAAAACACAATTTGGTTTGGGCTCTGCTACTCAGGCCTGTAATCCCAGCACTTAGAATGCCAAGGTGGGCAGATCGTGAGGTCACAGGTTCGAGACTGGCCTCGAAAGACACAGCACAGCTGGCTCCCTATAAAAACATATAAACAGAAAAACATAAAAAGCTGAGGTGGGTATGGCATGTGCTCACTTTGGCAGCACCTACACTAAAATTGGGATGCTACACAGAATTTTGGCTTAACTGCAGTGCAAAATGACCAGCAAAATGGTGCAGTGTTACATAATTATTTTTTTTCTTGTGGCTGCTTTGTGGAAATCAAATAAAGACAGATTTGAGGTACAAAAAATAAAAATAGAAAGTTAGCTGGACGTGGTGGTGCAGACACCTGCAACCAGCTACTTGAAGGGCATTGCAGGACAATCGCTTGAACCCAGAAGGCAGGTGTTGCAATAAGCAAAAATCGCACTGTTACACCCTGGCCATGGTGACAAGAGGAAACAGTATGTCATAAAAAAAGGTGGGGCCAGGGTGGAGTCACCTGGAACCTGGTTTTGTTACAATTGCACACACTCATCTGTCTGATTACTTTTCTTTTTTCTTTTATTCTTTTTCATGTGAGGTGATTATTTACCAGAATGCCCAGGCTGACCTCGAACTGGTGACCTCAGGTGACCCACCCACCTCGGCCTCCCAGAGTGCTAAGATTGCTGGCGTGAGTCACAGTGCCAGCACAGTCTCTCTGATTTTTTTTAACAATAAAGTCGGCCAGCTGAACACGGAGACTCACGGAGACTGTCATTCAGGTGCCTGGAAAACAAGGTGGAGGATCATGAGAAGTTGCGAGTTTGAGACCCGCCCGACCAACATGGTGAAACCTTGTCTTTAAAATGAAAACACAATTTGGTTTGGGCTCCACTGCTCAGGCCTGTAATCCCAGCACTTAGAATGCTGAGCAGGCAGATCGTGAGGTCACAGGTTCGAGACTGGCCTGAAAGACACAGCACAGCCCGCTCCTTATAAAAAACATATAAACAGAAAAACATAAAAAGCTGAGGCGGGTATGGCATGTGCTCGCTTCAGCAGCACCTACACTAAAATTGGGATGCTACACAGAATTGGCTTAACTGCAGCACAAAAATGACCAGCAAAAAGGTGCAGCATTATGTAATTATTTTTTTTTCCTTGTGGCTGCTTTGTGGAAATCAAATAAAGACAGATTTGAGGTACAAAAAATAAAAATAGAAAGTTAGCTGGACGTGGTGGTGCAGACACCTGCAACCCAGCTACTTGAAGGGCATTGCAGGACAATCACTTGAACCCAAAAGGCAGGTGTTGCAATAAGCAAAATCGCACTGTTACACCCTGGCCATGGTGACAAGAGGAAACAGTACATCATAAAGAAAGGCGGGGCCAGGGTGGAGTCACCTGGAACCTGGTTTTGTTACAATTGCACACACTCATCTGTCTGATTACTTTTCTTTTTTTTTTTTCTTTTTTTTATGTGAGGTGATTTATAACCAGGATGCCCAGGCTGACCTCGAACTCGTGACCTCAGGTGACCCACCCACCTTGGCCTCCCAGAGTGCTAAGATTGCTGGCATGAGTCACAGTGCCAGCACAGTCTCTCTGATTTTTTTTAACAATAAAGTCGGCCGGCCTTACACGGAGACTCACGGAAGACTGTCATTCAGGTGCCTGGAAAACAAGGTGGGCGGATCATGAGAAGTTGCGAGTTTGAGACCCGCCCGACCAACATGGTGAAACCCATCTTTAAAACCAAAACACAATTTGGTTTGGGCTCTGCTGCTCAGGCCTGTAATCCCAGCACTTAGAATGCCAGGTGGGCAGATCGTGAGGTCACAGGTTTGAGACTGGCCTCGAAAGACACAGCACAGCCTGCTTCCTATAAAAAACATATAAACAGAAAAACATAAAAAGCTGAGGCGGGTATGGCATGTGCTCGCTTTGGCAGCACCTACACTAAAATTGGGATGCTACACAGAATTCCAGCTTAACCACAGTGCAAAATGACCAGCAAAGGGTGCAGCATTATGTAATTATTTTTTTCTTGTGGCTGCTTTGTGGAAATCAAATAAAGACAGATTTGAGGTACAAAAAATAAAAATAGAAAGTTAGCTGAATGTGGTGGTGTGAACACCTGCAACCCCAGCTACTTGAAGGGCATTGCAGGACAATCACTTGAACCCAGAAGGCAGGTGTTGCAATAAGCAAGAATTGCACTGTAAACAGTACGAACCTTGTTTTGTTACAATTTCACACACTCATCTGTCTGATTACTTTTCTTTTTTTATGTGAGGTGATTTTAACCAGGATGCCCAGGCTGACCTCGAACTCGTGACCTCAGGTGACCCACCCACCTCAGCCTCCCAGAGTGCTAAGATTGCTGGTGTGAGTCACAGTGCTGGCACAGTCTCTCTGATTTCTTTTTTTTTTTATGTGAGGTGATTTTATTTACTGGGATGCCCAGGCTGACCTCGAACTCATGACCTCAGGTGACCCACCCACCTCGGCCTCCCAGAGTGCTAAGATTGCTGGCATGAGTCACAGTGCCAGCACAGTCTCTCTGATTTTTTTTTTCTTTTTTTATGTGAGGTGATTTTTAACCAGAATGCCCAGGCTGACCTTGAACTCATGACCTCAGGTGACCCACCCACCTCGGCCTCCCAAAGTGCTAAGATTGCTGGCGTGAGTCACAGTGCTGGCACAGTCTCTCTGATTTCTTTTTAACAATAAAGTCGGCCGGCCAAACACAGAGACTCATGGGAGACTGTCATTCAGGCGCCTGGAAAACAAGGTGGGCAGATCATGAGAAGTTGCGAGTTCGAGACCCGCCAGACCAACATGGTGAAACCCCGTCTTTAAAATGAAAACACAATTTGATTTGGGCTCTGCTGCTCAGGCCTGTAATCCCAGCACTTAGAATGCTGAGGTGGGCAGATTGTGAGGTCACAGGTTCGAGACTGGCCTCAAAAGACACAGCACAGCCCGCTCTATAAAAACATATAAACAGAAAAACATATAAAAGCTGAGGCGGGTATGGCATGTGCTCGCTTCAGCAGCACCTACACTAAAATTGGGACGCTACACAGAATTCTGGCTTAACCACAGTGCAATAATGACCAGCAAATGGGTGCAGCGTTACGTAATTATTTTTCTTGTGGCTGCTCGGCGGAAATTGAATAAAGACAGATTTGGGGTACAACAAAATAAAAATACAAAGTTATCTGGACATGGTGGTGTGGACATTTTCAACCCCAGCTACTTGAAAAGCATTGCAGGACAATCGTTTGAACCCAGAAGGCAGGTGTTGCAATAAGCAAAATCGCACTGTTACACACTGGCCATGGTGACAAGAGGGAAACAGTACATCATAAGAAAAGTCGGGGCCAGGGGTGGAGTCACATGGAACCTGGTTTTGTTACAATTGCACACACTCATCTGTCTGATTACTTTTCTTTTTTCTTTTCTTTTTATGTGAGGTGATTTTAACCGGGATGCCCAGGCTGACCTCGAACTCATGACCTCAGGTGACCCACCACCTCAGCCTCCCAGAGTGCTAAGATTGCTGGTGTGAGTCACAGTGCCTGCACAGTCTCTCTGATTTTTTTTAACAATAAAGTCGGCTGAACACGGAGACTCACGGAGACTGTCATTCAGGCGCCTGGAAAACAAGGCAGGCGGATCATGAGAAGTTGTGAGTTTGAGACCCGCCCGACCAACATGGTGAAACCTCGTCTTTAAAATGAAAACACAATTTGGTTTGGGCTCTGCTGCTCAGGCCTGTAATCCCAGCACTTAGAATGCCAAGGCAGGCAGATCATGAGGTCACAGGTTCGAGACTGGCCTCAAAGACACAGCACAGCCTGCTCCCTATAAAAACATATAAACAGAAAAACATATAAAAGCTGAGGCGGGTATGGCATGTGCTCACTTCAGCAGCACCTACACTAAAATTGGGATGCTACACAGAATTCCAGCTTAACTGCAGCACAAAAATGACCAGCAAAGGGTGCAGCATTACGTAATTATTTTTTTTTCTTGTGGCTGCTTTGTGGAAATCAAATAAAGACAGATTTGAGGTACAAAAAATAAAAATAGAAAGTTAGCTGGACGTGGTGGTGGACACCTGCAACCCCAGCTACTTGAAGGGCATTGCAGGACAATTGCTTGAACCCAAAAGGCAGGTGTTGCAATAAGCAAGAATCGCACTGTTACACCCTGGCCATGATGACAAGAGGAAACAGTACATCATAAAGAAAGGCGGGGCAAGGGTGGAGTCACCTGGAACCTGGTTTTGTTACAATTGCACACACTCATCTGTCTGATTACTTTTTTTTTCTTTTCTCCCTTTTTATGTGAGGTGATTTTTAACCGGGATGCCCAGGCTGACCTCGAACTCGTTACCTCAGTTGACCCACCCACCTCGGCGTCCCAGAGTGGTAACATTGCTGGCGTGAGTCACAGTGCCAGCACAGTCCCTCTGATTTTTTTTAACAATAAAGTTCGCCAGCCGAAAATGGAGACTCATGGGAGACTGTCATTCAGTCGCCTGGAAAACAAGGCAGGCAGATCATGAGAAGTTGTGAGTTCAAGACCCTCGCCAGATCAACATGGTGAAACCTCGTCTTTAAAATGAAAACACTATTTGGTTTCTGCTCTGCTGGTCAGGCCTGAAATCCCAGAATTTAGAATGATGGGGTGGTCAGATTTTGATGTCACAGTTTCGAGACTGGCCTTGAAAGTCACAGCACAGTCAGCTCCCTATAAAAAACATAGAAACAGAAAAACATAAAAAGCTGAGGCGGGTATGGCATGTGCTCGCTTCCGCAGCACCTACACTAAAATTGGGACACTACAAAATATTCCGACTTAACGGAAGCGCAAAAATGACCAGCAAAGAGGTGCAGCATTACGTAATTATTTTTTTTGTGGCTGCTTTGTGGAAATCAAATAAAGACAGATTTGAGGTACAAAAAATAAAAATACAAAGTTAGCTGGACATGGTGGTGTGGACACCTGCAACCCCAGCTACTTGAAGGGCATTGCAGGACAATCGCTTGAACCCAGAAGGCAGGTGTTGCAATAAGCAAAATCGCACTGTTACACCCTGGCCATGGTGACAAGAGGAAACAGTACATCATAAGAAAAGGCGGGGCCAGGGGTGGAGTCACCTGGAACCTGGTTTTGTTACAATTGCACACACTCATCTGTCTGATTACTTTTCTTTTTCTTTCTCTTTTTATGTGAGGTGATTTTAACCGGGATGCCCAGGCTGACCTCGAACTCATGACCTCAGGTGACCCACCCACCTCGGCCTCCCAGAGTGCTAAGATTGCTGGCATGAGTCACAGTGCCTGCACAGTCTCTCTGATTTTTTTTAACAATAAAGTCGGCTGAACACGGAGACTCACGGGAGACTGTCATTCAGGCGCCTGGAAAACAAGGCAGGCGGATCATGAGAAGTTGTGAGTTTGAGACCCGCCCGACCAACATGGTGAAACCTCGTCTTTAAAATGAAAACACAATTTGATTTGGGCTCTGCTGCTCAGGCCTGTAATCCCAGCACTTAGAATGCCAAGGCAGGCAGATCATGAGGTCACAGGTTCGAGACTGGCCTCGAAAGACACAGCACAGCCCGCTCTATAAAAACATATAAACAGAAAAACATAAAAAGCTGAGGCAGGTATGGCATGTGCTCACTTCAGCAGCACCTACACTAAAATTGGGATGCTACACAGAATTCTGGCTTAACCACAGTGCAAAAATGACCAGCAAAGGGTGCAGCATTACATAATTATTTTTTTTTCTTGTGGCTGCTTTGTGGAAATCAAATAAAGACAGATTTGAGGTACAAAAAATAAAAATAGAAAGTTAGCTGGACGTGGTGGTGGACACCTGCAACCCCAGCTACTTGAAGGGCATTGCAGGACAATTGCTTGAACCCAAAAGGCAGGTGTTGCAATAAGCAAAATCGCACTGTTACACCCTGGCCATGGTGACAAGAGGAAACAGTACATCATAAAGAAAGGCGGGGCAAGGGTGGAGTCACCTGGAACCTGGTTTTGTTACAATTGCACACACTCATCTGTCTGATTACTTTTTTTTTCTTTTCTTTTTTATGTGAGGTGATTTTAACCGGGATGCCCAGGCTGACCTCGAACTCATGACCTCAGGTGACCCACCCACCTCAGCCTCCCAGAGTGCTAAGATTGCTGGCGTGAGTCACAGTGCCAGCACAGTCTCTGATTTTTTTAACAATAAAGTTCGCCAGCCGAAAATGGAGACTCATGGGAGACTGTCATTCAGGCGCCTGGAAAACAAGGCAAGCAGATCATGAGAAGTTGCGAGTTTGAGACCCGCCAATCAACATGGTGAAACCCCGTCTTTAAAATGAAAACACAATTTGGTTTGGGCTCCGCTGCTCAGGCTTGTAATCCCAGCACTTAGAATGCCAAGGCAGGCAGATCTTGAGGTCACAGGTTCGAGACTGGCCTTGAAAGACACAGCACAGCCCGCTCCCTATAAAAAGCATATAAACAGAAAAACATAAAAAGCTGAGGCGGGTATGGCATGTGCTCGCTTCAGCAGCACCTACACTAAAATTGGGATGCTACACAGAATTCTGGCTTAACTGCAGCAAAAATGACCAGCAAAGGGTGCAGCATTACGTAATTATTTTTTTGTCCTGTGGCTGCTTTGTGAAAATCCAATAAAGACAGGTTTTAGGTACAAAAAATAAAAAATACAAAGCTAGCTGAACGTGGTGGAGCAGACACCTGCAACCCAATCTACTTGCAGGGTATTGCAGGACAATTGCATAAACCCAAAAGGCAGGCATTACAATAAGAAAGAATCTCACTCTTACACCCTGGCCATGGTGACAAGAGAAAAACAGTAACTCATAAGGAGAGGCGGGGCAAGGGGTGGAGTCACCCGGTACCATGTTTTGTTACAATTGCACACACTCATCTGTCTGATTACTATTTTTTCTTTCTCTTTTTTATGGGAGGTGATTTTTAACCAGGATGCCCAGGCTTACCTCAAACTCATGACCTCATGTGACCCACCCACCTCGGACTTCCAGAGTGCTAGGATTGCTGGCATGAGTCACAGTGATGGCACAGTTTCTCTGATATCATTTTTAACAATAAATTTGGCTGGCCTAAAACAGAGACACACGGGAGACGTTCATTCAGGCACCTGGAAAACAAGGCGGGCAGATCATGACAAGTTGCGAGTTTGGCACCCGCTTGACTAACATGGTGAAACCCCATCTTTAAAATGAAAACACAATTTGGTTTGGGCTCCGCTGCTCAGGCCTGTAATCCCAGCACTTAGAATGCCGAGGCAGGCAGATCGTGAGGTCACAGGTTCGAGACTGGCCTCGAAAGACACAGCACAGCCCACTCCCTATAAAAAACATATAAACAGAAAAACATAAAAAGCTGAGGCAGGTATGGCATGTGCTCGCTTCGGCAGCACCTACACTAAAATTGGGACGCTACACAGAATTCCGGCTTTACCACAGCGCAAAAATGACCAGCAAAGGGGTGCAGTGTTATGTAATTTTTTTTCCTTGTGGCTGCTTTGTGGAAATCAAATAAAGACAGATTTGAGGTACAAAAAATAAAAATACAAAGTTAGCTGGAGGTGGTGGTGCAGACACCTGAAACCCCAGCTACTTGAAGGGCATTGCAGAACAATCGCTTGAACCCAAAAGGCAGGTGTTGCAATAAGCAAAAATCGCACTGTTACACCCTGGCCATGGTGACAAGAGGGAAACAGTATGTCATAAGGAAAGGCGTGGCCAAGGGTGGAGTCACCTGGAACCTGGTTTTGTTACAATTGCACACACACATCTGTCTGATTACTTTTCTTTTCTTTTCTCTTTTTATGTGAGGTGATTTTTAACCGGGATGCCCAGGCTGACCTCGAACTCGTGACCTCAGGTGACCCACCACCTCAGCCTCCCAGAGTGCTAAGATTGCTGGCGTGAGTCACAGTGATGGCACAGTCTCTCTGATTTCTTTTTAACAATAAAGTTTGGCTGGCCTAAAACAGAGACTCACGGAGACTGTCATTCAGGCACCTGGAAAACAAGGCGGGCAGATCATGAGAAGTTGCGAGTTCGAGACCTGCCCAACCAACATGGTGAAACCCCATCTTTAAAATGAAAACACAATTTGGTTTGGGCTCCGCTGCTCAGGCCTGTAATCCCAGCACTTAGAATGCTGAGGCAGGCAGATCGTGAGGTCACAGGTTCGAGACTGGCCTTGAAAGACACAGCACAGCCCACTCCCTATAAAAACATATAAACAGAAAAACATAAAAAGCTGAGGCAGGTATGGCATGTGCTTGCTTCAGCAGCACCTACACTAAAATTGGGATGCTACACAGAATTCTGGCTTAACTGCAGCAAAAAATGACCAGCAAAGGGTGCAGTGTTATGTAATTTTTTTTCCTTGTGGCTGCTTTGTGGAAATCAAATAAAGACAGATTTGAGGTACAAAAAATAAAAATAGAAAGTTAGCTGGACGTGGTGGTGTGGACACCTGCAACCCCAGCTACTTGAAGGGCATTGCAGAACAATCGCTTGAACCCAAAAGGCAGGTGTTGCAATAAGCAAAAATCGCACTGTTACACCCTGGCCATGGTGACAAGAGGAAACAGTATGTCATAAAAAAGGCGGGGCCAGGGGTGGAGTCACCTGGAACCTGGTTTTGTTACAATTGCACACACTCATCTGTCTGATTACTTTTCTTTTCTTTTCTCTTTTTATGTGAGGTGATTTTTAACCGGGATGCCCAGGCTGACCTCGAACTCGTGACCTCAGGTGACCCACCCACCTCAGCCTCCCAGAGTGCTAAGATTGCTGGCGTGAGTCACAGTGCCGGCACAGTCTCTCTGATTTTTTTTAACAATAAAGTCGGCCGGCTGAACACGAGACTCACGGGAGACTGTCATTCAGGCCCCTGGAAAACAAGGTGGGCAGATCATGAGAAGTTGGGAGTTCAAGACCTGCCCAACCAACATGGTGAAACCCGTCTTTAAAACAAAAACACAATTTGGTTTGGGCTCCGCTGCTCAGGCCTGTAATCCCAGCACTTAGAATGCTGAGGCGGGCAGATCATGAGGTCACAGGTTCGAGACTGGCCTCGAAAGAAACAGCACAGCCTGTTCCCTATAAAAAGTATATAAACAGAAAAACATAAAAAACCTGAGGTGGGTATGGCATGTGCTCGCTTTGTCAGCACCTACACTAAAATTGGGATGCTACACAGAATTCCGGCTTAACTGCAGCAAAAAATGACCAGCAAAGGGTGCAGCATTATGTAATTATTTTTTCTTGTGGCTGCTTTGTGGAAATCAAATAAAGACAGATTTGAGGTACAAAAAATAAAAATAGAAAGTTAGCTGGACGTGGTGGTGTGGACACCTGCAACCCCAGCTACTTGAAGGGCATTGCAGGACAATCGCTTGAACCCAGAAGGCAGGTGTTGCAATAAGCAAAAATCGCACTGTTACACCCTGGCCATGGTGACAAGTGGGAAAAATTACGTCCTTAATAAAGGCGGGGCCAGGGATGGAGTCACCTGGAACCTGGGTTTGTTACAATTGCACAAACTCATCTGTCTGAATACTTTTCTTTTTTCTTTTCTCTCTTTTAATGTAAGGTGATTTTTACCAGGTTGCCCAGGCTGACCTCGAAATTGTGACGTCAGGTGACCCACCCATTTCGGTTTCCCAGAGTGCTATGATTGCTGGCAGAAGTCACAGTGCCGGCACAGTCTCTCTGATTTATTTATTTACTTATTTATTTATTTTAATTTTAAATTTTTATTGCATTTTAGGTTTTGGGGTACATGTGAAGAATGTGCAATATAGTTGCATAGGTAAACACATGGCAGTGTGTTTTGCTGACTTCCTCCCCTTCACCCACACTTGGCATTTCTCCCCAGGGTATCCCTCCCCAGCTCCCAACCCGCTGTACCTTCCCCATTCCCCCAGTAGACGCCAGGGTGTAGTAGACCCCCTCCCTGTGTCCATGTGTTCTCATTTTTCTCACCCGCCAATGAGTGAGAATATGCACTATTTCATTTTCTGTTCTTTTGTCAGTTTGCTGAGAATGATGTTCTCCAGATTCATCCATGTCCTTACAAAGGACACAAACTCATCATTTTTGATTGCTGCATAATATTCCATGGTGTATATATGCCACATTTTCCCAGTCCAGTCTATCATTGATTGGCATTGGGGTTGGTTCCAGGTCTTTGCAATTGTAAACAGTGCTGCAATGAACATTTGTGTGCATGTGTCCTTATCGTAGGACGATTTATAGTCCTTTGGATATATACCCAGTAATGGGATTGCTGGGTCAAATGGAATTTCAATTTCAAGGTCCTTGAGGAATTGCCACAGTGTCTTCTACAACAGTTGAACTAATTTACGCTCCCACCAACAGTGTAAGAGTGTTTCTATTTCTCCACATCCTCTCTAGCATCTGTTGTCTCCCGATTTTTTAATGATCACCATTCTAACTTGTGTGAGATGGTATCTCAATGTGGTTTTGATTTGTATATCTCTAATAAACAGTGATAATGAGCATATTTTCATGTGTTTATTGGCCTCATGTATGTCTTCTTTTGTAAAGTGTCTGTTCATACCCGTTGCCCATTTTTGAATGGGTTTGTTTTTTTCCTGTAAATCTTTTTGAGTTCTTTGTAAATTCTGGATATCAGCCCTTTGTCAGATGGGTAAACTGCAAAGATTTTTTCCCATTCTGATGGTTTCCGATTCACTCTTCTGACTGTTTCTTTGGCATGCAAAAGCTGTGGAGTTTGATTAGGTCCCATTTGTCTATTTTGGCTTTTGTTGCCAATGCTTTTGGTGTTTTGGTCATGAAGTCCTTGCCTACTCCTAAGTCCTGAATGGTTTTGCCTAGATTTTCTCCTAGGGTTTCTATTTTGCCAGGTCTTGTGTTTAAGTCTTTAATCAATCTGGAGTTAATTTTAGTGTAAGGTGTCAGGAAGGGGTCTAGTTTCTGCTTTCTGCACATGGCTAACCAGTTTTCCCAACACCATTTATTAAACAGGGAATCATTTTCCCATTGCTGGTTTTTGTCTGGTTTATCAAAGATTATATGGTTGTAGATATGTTGTGTTGCCTCCGATGCTTCTGTTATGTTCCATTGGTCTATATCTCTGTTCTGGTACAAGTACCATGCTGTTTTGATTACTGTAGCCTTTTACTATAGTTTGAAGTCTGGTAGTGTGATGCCTCCCACTGTTTTTTTTTTTTTTTTTTGCTTAGAATTCACTTGTCTATGCGGGCTCTCTTTTGGTGCCATATGAAGTTCATGGTGGTTTTTTACAGTTCTGTGAAGAAATTCAATGGTAGTTTGATTGGGAGAGCATTGATTGTGTAAATTACTTTGGGCAGTATAGCCATTTTCAAGATATTGATTCTTCCTAACCACGAACATGGAATATTTCTCCATTTGTTTGTGTCCTCTCTAATTTGGTTGAGCAGTGGTTTGTAGTTTTTCTTAAAGAGGTCCCTTACGTTCCTTGTGAGTTGTATTCCTAGGTATTTTATTTTCTTTGTAGCAATTATGAATGGCAGTTCGTTCTTGATTTGGTTCTCTTTAAGTCTGTTATTGATGTATAGGAATGCTTGTGGTTTTTGCACATTGATTTTATAACCTGAGACTTTGTTGAAGTTGCTTATCAGTTTCAGGAATTTTTGCACTGAGGTGATGGGGTCTTCTAGGTATAATATCATGTTGTCTGCAAACAGAGACAATTTGGCTTCCACCTTTTTTATTTAAATATGCTTTATTTCTTTTTCTTGCCTGATTGCTCTGGCTAGAACTTCCAGTACTATGTTCAATAGGAGTGGTGGGAAAGGGCATCCTTGTCTAGTGCCGAATTCCAAAGGGAATGCTTCCAGTTTTTGCCCATTAAGTATGATATTGGCTGTTGGTTTGTCATAAATAGCTTTTATTACTTTGAGATATGTTCCATCAATACCAAGTTTATTGAGGGTTTTTAGCATAAAGGGCTGTTGAATTTTGTCAAATGCCTTCTCTGCATCAATTGAGATAATCATGTGGTTTTTGTTTTTGCTTCTGTTTATGTGGTGAATTACATTTATAGACTTGCGTATGTTGAACCAGCCTTGCATCCCGGGATGAATCCTACTTGATCATGATGGACAAGTTTTTTAATGTGCTGTTGCATTCGGTTTGCCAGTATTTTATTGAAGATTTTTGCATCTATGTTCATCATGGATATTTGGTTGTTCTTCTTTTTTTTTATCAGTCTGGCTAGTGGTCTGTGAATTCTGTTGATGTTTTTGAAAAACCAGCTCTTGGATTTATTGATCTTTGGAAGGGTTTTTGTGTCTCTATCTCCTTCAGTTCTACTCTGATCTTAGTTATTTCTTGTCTTCGGCTAGGTTTTGAACTTTTTTGATCTTGCTCCTCTAGCTCTTTCAATTTTGCTGATAGGGTTTCAATTTTGGATCTCTCAACTCTTCTCATGTGGGCACTTATTGCTATATATTTTCCTCTACAGACTGCTTTAATTGTGTCCCAGAGATTTTGGTATATTGTGTCTTAGTTTTCATTGGTTTCAAAGAACTTCTTTATTTTTGCCTTCATTTCATTGTTTATCCAATCAACATTCAATATCTAGTTGTTCAGTTTCCATGAAGATGTACAGTTCTGAGTTAGTTTCTGAATTCTGCGTTCTAACTTGATTGCACTATGGTCTGAGAGACTGTTTGTTATAATTTCAGTTGTTTTTCATTTGCTGAGGAGTGCTTTATTTCCAAGTATGTGGTCAATTTTGGAGTAGGTGTGATGTGGTGCTGAGAAGAATGTATATTCTGTGGATGTGGGGTGGAGAGTTCTGTAAATGTCTATCAGGTTTGCTTGTTCCAGGTCTGAGTTCAAGTCGTGGATATCCGTGTTAATTTTCTGTCTGGTTGATCTGTCTGATATTGACAGTGGCGTGTTGAAGTCTCCCACTATTATTGTGTGGGAGTCTAAGTCTCTTTGTAAGTCATTAAGAACTTACCTTATATATCTGGGTGCTCCTGCATTGGGTCCATATATACTTAAATTTGTTATCTCTTTTTGTTGTATCGATACTTTTACCATTATGTAATGATCTTATTTGTCTCTTTTGATCTTTGTTGCTTTAATGTCTATTTTATCGGAGATGAGAATTGCAACTCCTGCTTTCTTTTGCTCTCCATTTGCTTGGTAAATCTTCCTCCAACAGTTTATTTTGAGCCTTTGTGTATCCTTGCATGTGACATCTGTTTCCTGGATACAGCACACCGATGGGTTTTGTTTTTTTATCCAATTTGCCAGTCTGCGTCTTTTGATTGGTGCATTTAGCCTATTTACGTTTAGGGTTAATATTGTTATGTGTGAATTTGATACTGCCATTTTGATGCCAGCTGGCTGTTTTGCCCATTGGTTCATGTAGCTTCTTCATTTTGTTGATGTTCTTTAGCATTTGGTATGCTTTTAGGATGGCTGGTACTGGTTGTTTCTTTCTATGTGTAGTGCCTCTTTCAGGAGCTCTTGTAAAGCAGGCCTAGTGGTGACAAAATCTCTGAGTACTTGCTTGTTCATGAAGGATTTTATTATTCCTTCACTTATGAATCTCAGTTTGGCTGAATATAAAATTCTGGGTTGAAAGTTCTTTTCTTTAAGGATGCTGAATATTGGGCCCCACTCTCTTCTGGCTTGTACAGTCTCTGCCGAGAAATCTGCTGTGAGTCTGATGGGCTTCCTTTGTGGGTGACCTGACCTTTCTCTGGCTGCCCTTAGTATTTTCTCCTTCATTTCAACCCTGGTGAATCTGATGATTATGTGCCTTGGGGTTGCTCTTCTTGTGGAGTATCTTTGTGGTGTTCTCTGTATTTCCTCAAATTGAGTATTGGCCTGCCTTGCTAGGTTAGGAAAATTTTCCTGGATAATATTCTGAAGAGTATTTTCCAGCTTGGATTCATACTCTTTATTACATTCTGGTACACCTATCAAACATAGGTTGGGTCTCTTCATATAGTTTCACATTTCTTGGAGATTTTGTTCATTTCTTTTTTTGCTTTTTTTCTCTAATCTTCGTTTCTCATTTTATTTCATTGAGTTGATTTTTGACTTCTGATATTTTATCTTCCGCTTGGTCAATTCAGCTGTTGAAACTTGGGCATGCTTTGCGAAATTCTCGTGTTGTGTTTTTCAGCTACTTCAATTCATTCATATGTTTCTGTAAGTTGTCCTTTCTTGTTATCATTTTCTCGAATCCTTTTTCAAATCTTTTTTCAAGGTTCTTAGTTTCTTTGCATTAATTTAGAACATGTTCTTTTAGCTCACTGAAGTTTCTCATTATCCACCTTCTGAAGTCTGATTCCATCATTTCATCACTCTCATTCTTCATTCAGCTTTGTTTCCTTGCTGGTGAGGAGTTTTGGTCCTTTGTTGGAGGTGAGGTGTTTTGGTTTTGGGTGTTTTCCTCCGTTTTGCGCTGATTTCTTCCCATCTTTGTGGATTTATTTACCTGTCGTCTTAGTAGTTGCTGATTTTTTCATTGGGTTTCTGAGTGAACACCCAGATTGTTGATGATGAAGTATTTCTGTTACTTAGTTTTTCTTCCAATGGTCTAGCCCCTCTGCTGTACAAGTGCTGAGGTCCACTCCAGGCCCTGCTTTTCTGTGGTACACCTGTAGCAGCTGCTGAACAGTGAGAGATGCTACCAGTTTTTCTGCTGCCATCTTTGTCCCAGAATGATGCCCGCTAAATGTCAGTCTGAATATTCCTTTTTTTGAGGTGACTCTGAATACACTGAGGTCAGGGAGCTGCTTGCAGAGACAGTCTATACTTTATAGGACCTTCTTAGCTGTGCTGTGAGCTCCATTTTTCATTCAGGATTGTTGGGCACCTGTGTTTCAGTCTGCTGCAGCAGAACTTATAAACCCCCCCCTTTTTTTCTCAGATGCTCTGTATCCGTGAGTTGGGGCTTTTTTTTATGAGTATCTGTTGCACTGTCCTGCCTGGCTAGGAGGTAGTCTATTCACTATTTGCCTGCCAAGGATCCGCCCTGCTAGCATGGGTCCACCCTGCTACTGTGGGGCTCCATTCTACTGTGGTACACTCCACCCTGCTGGTGGAGTCTCTCTGTTATGGCAAGTTCCCTTGGAAAGGAGAGGCTGCATCAGCACTGGGTGTGTACCTCAGTAGAGGTGGATTGCATCCATAGTGGCTGATGCCCCTCCTCCACCGAGCTGCAGCATCCTGGATTCAGCTGAGCCTGCAGCAAAACTCTCAACACTGAGAGCCTCCAATTTCCACCCTGCTTGTCCCTGTGAGTGTGGGACCCGCCAAGCCCAATCACCTGTCTCCCTGCCTCAGAGTCTGTCCTCTTTCTCCCTCTCTTTTTCTCCCCAATTTGAATGGCTGACTCTCTCACTGGTGCCCCAGTAGCCTGCTGATAGGACACTGGGATCTGTGTGATCTCCCATGACACTGCCCACTGCACCAGCTCAAATCATGCTTCCCAGGAATCTTCTGGTCTGGCTCAGTATCCAAGTACAGTTTAATACAATGGACATGTCAATCTGCCCTTCCAAATCTCAGACTTCCAGTTTAACAGGTCACCAAGACCAGTGAGTTTTGTGCTGGGTACCGCTGTGCTGTGGAGCTGGATGAACCAGCCGCATGAGACAAAACATGGGCTGCGCTGGTGTCCTTTGTCGCTCCTATACCTGGAAATTTTCCCGTTCTTTGGGCAAGAAAGGTCCGTCTGAGAATATGGCTAGAACTCACCCTCTGCGCCTTCACTGAGAGCTGCAATTCTGAGTTGTTTCTATGGCGCCATCTTGGAAATCCTCTGACTTATTCTTGAACAATAAAGTCTGCCAGCCAAAAACAAAGACTCATGGATACAGTCATTCAGGCACCTGGAAAAAAAGGCGGGCAGATCATGAGAAGTTGCGAGTTCGAGACCCACCCAACCAACATGGTAAAACCCTGTCTTTAAAATGAAAACACAATTTGGTTTGAGCTTTGCTGCTTAAGCCTTTAATCCCAGCACTTAGAATGCCGAGGCAGGCAGATTGTGAGGTCACAGGGTCGAGACTGGCCTCCAAAGACACAGCACGGCCCATTCCCTATAAAAAACAAAGAAACAGAAAAACATAAAAAAGCTGAGGTGGGTATGGCATGTGCTCGCTTCGGCAGCACCAACACTAAAATTGGGACAATACACAGAATTTTTGGCATAACCGCAGTGCACAAATGACCAGCAAAGGGGTGCAACGTTACATAATTATTTTTTTCTCCTTGTAGTTGCTCTGTTGAAATCAAATAAAGACAGATAGGAGGTACAAAAAATAAAAATAGAAAGTTAGCTGGACGTGGTGGTGCGGACATCTGCAACACCAGCTACTTGAAGGGCATTGCAGAAAAATTGCTTGAACCCAGAATGCAGGTGTTGCAACAAGCAAAAATCGCACTCTTACACCCTGGCCACAATGACAAGAGGGAAACTGTACATCATAAAGCAAAACGGGACCAGGGGTGGAGTCACCTGGAACCTCGTTTTGTTACGATTGAACACACTCATCTGTCTGATTTCTTTTTTGTTTTCTCTTTTTTTATGTGTGGTTACTTTTAACCTGGATACCCAGGCTGACCTTAAACTCGTGACCTCAGGTGACCCACCCACCTCGGCCCCCCAGAGTGCTAAGATTGCCGTCGTGAGTCACAGTGCAGGAGCAGTCTCTCTGATTACTCTTTTAACAATAAAGTCGCCCAGCCGAACACAGAGACTCACGGGAGACTGTCATTCAGGTGCATGAGAAACAGGCGGGTGGATCATGAGAAGTTGCAAGTTCAAGACCCACCCAACCCACGTGGTGAAACCCCGTCTTTAAAACGAAAACACAATTTGGTTTGGGCTCCGCTGCTCAGGCCTGTAATCCCAGCACCTAGAATGCTGAGGTGGGAAAATAGTGAAGTCACAGGTTCGAGACTGGCCTTGAAAGACACAGAACAGACTGCTCCCTATAAAAAACATATAAACAGAAAAACATAAAAAAGATGAGGAGGGTATGGCATGTGCTCGCTTTGGCAGCACCTACACTAAAATTGGGATGCTACACAGAATTTCGGCTTAACCTCAGGACAAAAATAACCAGTAAAGGGGTGCATCATTATGTAATTATTATTATTTTTTTGGCTGCTTTGTGGAAATCAAATAAAGACAGATTTGAGGTACAAAAGTATAAAAATAGAAATTTACCTGGACGTGGTGGTGCAGACACCTTCAACACCAGCTACTTGAAGGGCATTGCAGGACAATCGCTTGATCCCAAAAGGCAGGTGTTGCAGTAAGCAAAAATTACATTTTTACACCCAGGGCATGGTGACAAGAGGAAAAATGTACATCATAAAAAAAGGCAGTTTTGGGGTGAAGTCACCAGGAACCTGGTTTTGTTTTAGTTGCACACAGTCATCTGTCTGATTACTTTTCTTTTTTCTTTTTTTCTGTGAGGTGATTTTTTTTTTTTTTAAATTTTTATTGCATTACAGGTTTGGGGGTACATGTGCAGAACGAGCAAGATAGTTGCATAGGTACACACATGGCAGTGTTTGCTGCTTTCCTCCCCTCACCCACACTTGGTATTCATCCCCAGGCTATCCCCCAGCCCCCCGCTGTCCCTCCCCATTCCCCCAACAGTCCCCAGTGTATAGTAGACCGCCTCTCTGTGTCCATGTGTTCTTATTTTTCTCACCCACCTATGAGTGAGTATATGTGGTATTTCTTTTTCTGTTCTTGTGTCAGTTTGCTGAGAATGATGTTCTCAGATTCATCCATGTCCTACAAAGGACACAAACTCATCATTTTTGATTGCTGCATAATATTCCATGGTGTATATGTGCCACATTTTCCCAGTCCAGTCTATCATCGTTGGGCATTTGGGTTGGTTCCAGGTCTTTGCTATTGTAAACAGTGCTGCAATGAACATTCGTGTGCATGTGTCCTTATAGTAGAACGATTTATAGTCCTTTGGATAGATACCCAGTAATGGGATTGCTGGGTCAAATGGAATTTCTATTTCTAGGTCCCTGAGGAATCGCCACACTGTCTTCCACAATGGTTGAACTAATTTACACTCCCACCAACAGTGTAAGAGTGTTCCTATTTCTCCACATCCTCTCCAGCATCTGCTGTCTCCAGATTTTTTAATGATCGCCATTCTAACTGGCGTGAGATGGTATCTCAATGTGGTTTTGATTTGCATCTCTCTAATGACCAATGACGATGAGCACTTTTTCATATGTTTGTTGGCCTCATGTATGTCTTCTTTTGTAAAGTTTCTGTTCATATCCTTTGCCCATTTTTGAATGGGCTTGTTTTTTTCCTGTAAATCTGTTTGAGTTCTTTGTAAATTCTGGATATCAACCCTTTGTCAGATGTGTAAACTGCAAAGATTTTTCCCATTCTGATGGTTGCCGATTCACTCTAGTGACTGTTTCTTTTGCCGTGCAGAAGCTGTGGAGTTTGATTAGGTCCCATTTGTCTATTTTGGCTTTTGTTGCCAATGCTTTTGGTGTTTTGTTCATGAAGTCCTTGCCTACTCCTATGTCCTGAATGGTTTTGCCTAGATTTTCTTCTAGGGTTTTTATGGTGTCAGGTCTTACGTTTAAGTCTTTAATCCATCTGGAGTTAATTTTAGTGTAAGGTGTCAGGAAGGGGTCCAGTTTCTGCTTTCTGCACATGGCTAGCCAGTTTTCCCAACACCATTTATTAAATAGGAATCCTTTCCCCATTGCCTGTTTTGTCTGGTTTATCAAAGATAATATGGTTGTAGATGTGTTGTGTTGCCTCCGATGCCTCTGTTCTGTTCCATTGGTCTATATCTCTGTTTTGGTACCAGTACCATGCTGTTTTGATTACTGTAGCCTTGTAGTATAGTTTGAAGTCTGGGCGTGATGCCTCCCGTGTTCTTTTGCTTAGAATTGACTTGGCTATGGGCTCTTTTTGGTTCCATATGAAATTCATGGTGGTTTTCCAGTTCTGTGAAGAAATTCAATGGTAGTTTGATGGGGATAGCATTGATTGTGTAAATTACTTTGGGCAGTATAGCCATTTTCACGATATTGATTCTTCCTAACCACGAACATGGAATGTTTCTCCATCTGTTTGTGTCCTCTCTTATTTCGTTGAGCAGTTGTTTGTAGTTTTCCTTAAAGGGTCCCTTACATTCCTAGTGAGTTGTATTCCTAGGTATTTTATTTTCTTTGTAGCAATTGTGAATGGCAGTTCGTTCTTGATTTGGTTCTCTTTAAGTCTGTTATTGGTGTATAGGAATGCTTGTGATTTTTGAACATTGATTTTATATCCTGAGACTTTGCTGAAGTTGCTTATCAGTTGCAGGAGCTTTTGGGCTGAGGTGATGGGGTCTTCTAGGTATACTATCATGTCGTCTGCAAATAGAGACAATTTGGCTTCCACCTTTCCTATTTGAATACCCTTTATTTCTTTTTCTTGCCTGATTGCTCTGGCTAGAACTTCCAGTACTATGTTGAATAGAAGTGGTGAGAGGGCATCCTTGTCTAGTGCCAGTTCAAAGGGAATGCTTCCAGTTTTGCCCATTAAGTATGATATTGGCTGTTGGTTTGTCATAAATAGCTTTTATTACTTTGAGATATGTTCCATCAATACCAAGTTTATTGAGGGTTTTAGCATAAAGGGCTGTTGAATTTTGTCAAATGCCTTCTCTGCATCAATTGAGATAATCATGTGATTTTGTTTTGCTTCTGTTTATGTGGTGAATTACATTTATAGACTTGCGTATGTTGAACCAGCCTTGCATCCCAGGATGAATCCTACTTGATCATGATGGATAAGTTTTTAATGTGCTGTTGCAATCGGTTTGCCAGTATTTTATTGAAGATTTTTGCATCTGTTCATCATGGATATTGGCCTGAAGTTTTCTTTTCTTGTTGAGTCTCTGCCAGGTTTTGGTATCAGGATGATGTTGGTCTCATAAAATGATTTGGGAAGGGTTCCCTCTTTTGGATTATTTGGAATAGTTTCAGAAGGAATGGTACCAGATCCTCTTTTGTGTCTGGTAGAATTCAGCTGTGAACCCATCTGGACCTGGGCTTTTTTGTGGTAGGCTCTTAATTGCTGCCTCAACTTCAGACCTTGTTATTGGTCTATTCATAGTTTGCTTCCTCCTGGTTTAGGCTTGGGAGGACACAGGCGTCCAGGAATTTATCCATTTCTTCCTGATTTACTAGTTTATGTGCATAGAGTTGTTTGTAGTATTCTCTGATGATGGTTTGAATTTCTGTGGAATCTGTGGTGATTTCCCTTTATCGTTTTTATTGCATCTATTTGGTTGTTCTCTCTCTTCTTTTTATCAGTCTGGCTAGTGGTCTGTCTATTTTGTTGATCTTTTGAAAAACCAGCTCTTAGATTTATTGATTTTTGAAGGGTTTTCTTGTCTCTATCTCCTTCAGTTCTGCTCTGATCTTAGTTATTTCTTGTCTTGGCTAGGTTTTGAGCTTTTTGATCTTGCTCCTCTAGCTCTTTCAATTTTGACGATAGGGTGTCAATTTTGGATCTCTCCACTCTTCTCATGTGGGCACTTATTGCTATATATTTTCCTCTACAGACTGCTTTAAATGTGTCCCAGAGATTCTGGTACGTTGTGTCTTCATTCTCGTTGGTTTCAAAGAACTTCTTTATTTCTGCCTTCATTTCATTGTTTATCAATCAACATTCAAGAGCCAGTTGTTCAGTTTCCATGAAGCTGTGCGGTTCTGAGTTATTTTCTGAATTCTGAGTTCCAACTTGATTGCACTATGGTCTGAGAGACTGTTTGTTATGATTTCCGTTGTTTTGCATTTGCTGAGGTGCTTTACTTCCAATTATGTGGTCAATTTTGGAGTAGGTGTGATGTGGTGCTGAGAAGAATGTATATTCTGTGGATTTGGGGTGGAGAGTTCTGTAAATGTCTATCAGGTTTGCTTGTTCCAGGTCTGAGTTCAAGTCCTGGATATCCTTGTTAATTTTCTGTCTGGTTGATCTGTCTGCTATTGACAGTGGAGTGTTAAAGTCTCCCACTATTATTGTGTGGGAGTCTAAGTCCCTTTGTAAGTCATTAAGAACTTGCCTTATATATCTGGGTGCTCCTACATTGGGTCCATATATATTTAGAATCGTTATCTCTTCTTGTTGTATCGATCCTTTTACCATTATGTAATGACCTTCTTTGTCCTTTTGATCTTTGTTGCTTTAAAGTCTATTTTATCAGAGATGAGAATTGCAACTCCTGCTTTTTTTGCTCTCCATTTGCTTGGTAAATCTTCCTCCATCCCTTTATTTTGAGCCTTTGTGTATCTTTGCATGTGAGGTGGGTTTCCTGGATACAGCACACCGATGGGTTTTGGTTTTATCAATTTGCCAGTCTGTGTCTTTTGATTGGTGCATTTAGCCCATTTACATTCAGGGTTAATATTGTTATGTGTGAATTTGATACTGCCATTTTGATGCTAGCTGGCTGTTTTGCCCGTTGGTTCATGTACATTCTTCATTTTGTTGATGGTCTTTAGCATTTGGTATGCTTTTAGGATGGCTGGAACTGGTTGTTTCTTTCTATGTGTAGTGCCTCTTTCAGGAGCTCTTGTAAAGCAGGCCTAGTGGTGACAAAATCTCTGAGTACTTGCTTGTTCGTGAAGGATTTTATTTTTCCTTCACTTATGAAGCTCAGTTTGGCTGGATATGAAATTCTGGGTTGAAAGCTCTTTTCTTTAAGGATGTTGAATATTGGCCCCCACTCTCTTCTGGCTTGTAGAGTCTCTGCCGAGAGATCTGCTGTGAGTCTGATGGGCTTCCCTTTGTGGGTGACCTGACCTTTCTCTCTGGCTGCCCTTAGTATTTTCTCCTTCGTTTCAACCCTAGTGAATCTGACGATTATGTGCCTTGGGGTTGCTCTTCTTGCAGAGTATCTTTGTGGTGTTCTCTGTATTTCCTGGAGTTGAGTATTGACCTGTCTTGCTAGGTTGGGGAAATTTTCCTGGATAATATCCTGAAGAGTGTTTTCCAGCTTGGATTCATTCTCTTCGTCACATTCTGGTACACCTATCAAACGTAGGTTGGGTCTCTTCACATAGTCCCACATTTCTTGGAGATTTTGTTCATTCCTTTTGCACTTTTTCTTTAATCTTGGTTTCTCGTTTTATTTCATTGAGTTGATCTTCAACTTGATATTCTTTCTTCTGCTTGGTCAATTCGGCTGTTGAAACTTGTGCATGCTTGAAGTTCTCGTGTTGTGTTTTTCAGCTCCTTCAATTCATTCATATTCCTCTCTAAGTTGTCCATTCTCGTTATCAATTCCTCGAATCTTTTTTCAAATCTTTTTTCTAGGTTCTTAGTTTCTTTGCACTGGTTTAGAACATGTTCCTTTAGCTCACTGAAGTTTCTCATTATCCACTTTCTGAAGTCTGATTCCATCATTTCGTCACATTCATTCTCTGTCCAGCTTTGTTCCCTTGCTGGTGAGGAGTTTTGGTCCTTTTTTGGAGGTGAGGTGTTTTGGTTTCGGTGTTTTCCTCCTTTTGCGCTGGTTTCTTCCCATCTTTATGGATTTATCCGCCTGTCGCCTTAGTATTGGCTGATTTTTCAATTGGGTCTCTGTGTGGACACTGAGATTGTTGATGATGAAGTATTTCTGTTACTTAGTTTTCCTCTAATGATCTATCCTCTGCTGTATGAGTGCTGAGGTCCACCCAGGCCCTGCTTGTCTGGGGTATACCTGCAGCAGCTGCAGAACAATGAGGGATGATACCAGTTTCTTCTTCTGCTGCCCTTGTTCCAGAATGATGCCAGCCAAATGTCAGTCTGATTAGTCCTTTTCTGGGGTGATCCTTGGATATACAGTTGTCAGGGAGCTGCTTGAGGAGACAGTCTGTGCTTTATAGGAGCTCCAGTGCTGAGCTGTGAGCTCCGTTGTTCATTCAGGATTGTTGGGAGGTTGTTTATGTCTGCTGCAATAGAACTCATAAAATACCACTCTTTTTTTTCACCCTTAGATGCTCTGTCTCAGGGAGTTGGGGCTTTTATGAGTATCTGTTGCACTGTCCTGCCCCACTAGATGGCAGTCTATTCACTATTTGCCTGCTGGGGCTCTGACCTGGTAGCTGGGCTTTCTTCTGCTGTGTGGAGTCTCTCTGTTATGGCAGGTTGCCTCAGCAATGGCAGGCAGTCCTGGGCGGTACTTAAGTGGGGTGCACTTCGTCATCAATGGTGGACGCCCTCCTGACCGGGCTGCACTGTCCCAGATGCCGGCAACAAAACTGTCAGCCCCAAGCACCTCCAGTCGCCGCCCTGCTTGTCCCGTGAGCGTGGGACCCGCCAAGCCTGATCACCCAGCTCCCTGCCTCAGAGTCCGTCCTCTCTCTCTCTCTTCCTCTCCCAAGCTGAAAGGTCGACTCTCTCACTGGCGCCCCAGGAGCCTGCCGATAGGGCACTGGGATCCGTGCGATCTCCCGTGCCGCTGCCCACTACCCCGGCTCAGATCACGCTTCCCAGGAAACTCCTGGTCTGGCTCATTGTCCAAGTCCCATTCAATCAGATGGACATGCCAATGTGCCCTTCCAAATCTCAGATTGCTGGTTTAACAGGGCACCCAGACCAGTGAGTTCCGCACCGGGTCCTGCTGCGGTGCCGTGCTGCGGCGCCGGCCGAAGAGGCAGCGGGAGCCAGCTGTGTTAGCCGGCTGCTAGCGTTTGGTGTCTCTCCCACACCTGAAATTTTCAACGCTCTGTGGGCATAAAAGGAACATCCGAGGATGCGGCTAGGACTCACCCTCTGCGCCTTCACCGAGAGCTGCAATCCTGAGTCACCTCTCTGACGCCATCTTGCCTCCCTCCCCTTCTGTGAGGTGATTTTTTAACTGGGATGCCAAGGCTGACCTCAGGTGACCCACCCACCTCCACCTCCCAGAGTGCTAAGATTGCTGTCATAAGTCACAGTGCCAGCACAGGCTCTCTGATTACTCTTTTAACAATAACCTCAGCTAGCTGAACATGGAGACTCACGGAATACTGTCATTCAGGCACCTGGAAAACAAGGTGGGCAGATCATGAGAAGTTGCGATTTTGAGACCCACCTAACCAACATGGTAAAACCCCGTCTTTAAAATGAAAACACAATTTGGTTTGGGCTATGCTGCTCAGGCCTGTAATTCCAGCACTTAGAATGCTGAGGTGGGCAGATTGTGAGTTCACAGGTTTGAGACTGGCCTACAAAGACACAGCACCGCCCGCTCTCTATAAAAAACATATAAACAGAAAAACATAAAAAAGCTGAGGCGGGTATGGCATGTGCTTGCATTGGCAGCACGTTCACTAAATTTGGGTTGCTACAAAGAATTCCGGCTTAATCGAAGTGCAAAAATGACAAGCAATGTGGTGCCGCATTATGTAGTTATTGTTTTTGTCCTTGTGGCTGCTTTGTGAAAATAAAATACAGACAGACTTGTGGTACAAAATAAAAATACGAAGCTGGACGTGGTGGTGCAGACATCTCCAACCTCAGCTACTTGAAGGGCATTGTAGGACAATCACTTGAACCCAAAAGGCAGGTGTTGCAGTAAGAAAAAATCACACTCTTACACCCTGGCCATGGTGACAACAAAAAAACACTGCATAAAAGAAGGCGGAGCCAGGGGTGGAGTCACCTGGACTTTGGTTTTGTTACAATTGCACACACTCATCTGTCTGATTACTATTCCTTTTCCTTTTCTCTTTTTTATGTGAGGTGATTTTTTAGCCAGGAGGCCCAGGCTGACCTCGAACTTGTGACCTCAGGTGGCCTACAGACCTCGGCCTCCCAGAGTGCTAAGATTTCTGGCGTGAGTCACAGTGCCAGTTGCAATAAGCAAAAATCACACTGTTGCACCATGGCCATGGTGACAAGTGGAAAACAGTATGTCATAAAAAAGGACAAGGTGAAGGGTGGAGTCACCCGGCACCTCGTGTTGTTACCATTGCACACACTCATCTGTCTGGTTACTTTTATTTTTTCTTTTCTCCATTTTTATGTGAGATGATTTTTAACTGGCATGCCAAACTCATGACCTCAGGTGACCTGTGCACCTCAGTCACCCAAAGTGCAAAGATTGCTGCCATGAGTCACAGCTCCTGGCACAGTCTCTCTGATTTTTTTTAAACAATAAATTTAGGCAGTGGGGCACTGCAACTCATCGGAGACTGTCATCCAGGCGACTCAGATACCAAAGCGGGTGAGAAGTTGTGGGTTCGAGACCCACCCGATCAACATGGTGAAACCCAGTCTTTGAAACAAAAACACAATTTGGTTTTGGCTCTGCTGCTCAGGCCTTTAATCACAGCACTTAAAATGCCAAGGCAGGTGGATCGTGAGGTCACATGTGTGAGACTGGCCTCTAAAGACACAGCACAGCCATCTCCCTATAAAAAATATAAAAACAAAAAAACATAAAACTGCTGAGGCTGGTATGGCATGTGCTCCCTTTGGCAGCATCTATACTAACATTGGGACACTATACAGAAAGCCCGCTTGGCTGCAGCACAAAAATGACAAGCAAAAAAATGCAGTGTTTTGTATTTATCTTTTTTCCCTTGTTTCTGTTTTGTATAAATCAAATAAAGACAGATTTGAGGTACAAAAAAATAAAGATAGGAAGTTAGCTGGACTTGGTGGTTTGGACACCTGTAATCCAAGCTACTTGATGGGCATTGCAAGACAATCACTTGAACCCAAATGGCAGGTGTTGCAATAAGCAAAGTTTGCACTGTTGCACTCCAGCCATGGTGACAAGAGGAAGACAATACGTCATAAAGAAAGGTGGGGCAGAGGGTGGATTCACCTGGCACTGGGTTTTGTTACAATTGCACACACTCATCTGTCTGATTACTTTTCTTTTTTCTTTTCTTTTTTTTTTTTTTTATGTGAGGTAATTTTTAACTGAGATGCCCTGGCTGACCTCGAACTCGTGACCTCAGGTGACCTGCTCACCTCGGCCTCTCAAAGTGCTAAGATTGCTGGCCTGAGTCACAGAGCCTGGCAGAGTCTCTCTCATTTCTTTTTTAACAATAAAGTCAGCCAACCGGGCACGGTGACTCACAGGAGACTGTCATCCAGGCACCTCAAAAACCAAGGCAGAAAGATCACGAGAAGTTGTGGGTTTGAGACCCGCCCAACCAACATGGTGAAACCCTGTCTTTAAAATGAAAACACAATTTAGTTTGGGCTCCGCTGCTCTGGCCTGTAATCCCAGCACTTAGAATGCTGAGGCAGTCAGATCATGAGGTCACAGGTTCATGACTGGCCTTAAAAGTCACGGCACAACCCGCTCCCTATAAAAAATATAAAACCAGAAAAACATAAAAAAGCTGAGCCGGGTATTTCATGTGCTCGCTTCAGCAGCACCTATTTTAATATTAGGATGCTATACAGAATGCTGGCTTGGCCGAAGCATGAAAATGACAAGCAAAGGGGTGCAGACTTTTGTAATTATCTTTTTTTCTTTGTGGTTGTTTTGTGGAAATCAAATAATGACAGATTGGAAGTACAAAATAATACAAATAGGAAGTTAACTGGATGTGGTGGTGTGGACACCTGCAACCCCAGTTACTTGGGAGGCTGAGGCAGAACAATGCCTTGAATCAAGAAGGCAGTTGTTACAATAGGCCAATATCACACCATTGCACTCCAGCCTGGGTGAAAAGAGGGAAACAGTAGGTCATAAAAAAAGGTGGGCGGGATGTGTAGTCACCTGGCACCTTGTTTTTTTACAATTGTAGACATTGATCTGTCTAATTTCTTTTCTTTTCTTTTTCATTTTTTTTTTTTGTAAATAAGGTGGCTTTTCACCAGGATGCTCAGGCTGATCTTAAAGTCGTGACCTTAGGTGACCCACCGACTTCAGCCTCCCAAAGTGCTTGGACTGCTGGCTTGAGTCACAGCACCCTGCCCAGTTTCTCTCATTTCTTTTTTAACAATAAACTTGGCTGGCCGGTCACAGTGGCTCATGGGAGCTTGTCATCAAGGCACTTCGGAGACCAAGGCGGGCGGATCACGTGAGGTTGCGGGTTCGAGACCAGCCTGACCAACATGGAGAAACTCCTGTTTAAAATAAAAACAAAACTTGGGTTGGGCTCAGCAGCTAACGCCTGTAATATCAGCACGTTGAATAGCCGAGGCGAGTGAATCCTGAGGTCACAGTTTCGAGACTGGCTGCAAACAACACAGCGCAACCTGCTATCTATATAAACAAAAACCAAAAAAAAAAAAAAAAAAAAAAACCTGATACAGGCACGGCATGTGCTCGATTCGGCAGACCCTACATTAAAATTTGGACGCTACACAGAAGGCCAACAAGGACGCCGCACAAGGATGACACGCAAAGATGTGCAGCATTCTGAATTTTTTTTTTCTTTTCTGGCTCTTTGGTACAAATCAAACACAGATAGATTTGAGGTAAAAAAAAAAAGTTACCTGGATGTGGTGGTGCGGACACCTGCAACCCCAGCTACTTGGGAGGCTGAGGCAGGATAATGACTTGAAGTGAGAAGGTAGATGTTGCAATAGTCCAAGGTCACACCGTTGCACTCCAGCCTGGGTGACAAGAGGAAAACAGTATGTCATAAAGAAAGACAAGGCGGGGGTGGAGTCACCCAGCACCTTGTAGTTTTACCATTGTACACACAGATCTAATTTCTGTTCTTTTTCTTTTTCATTTTTTTCTTTTTGTAAATGAGATGGGTTTTCACCAGGATGCCCAGGCTGACCTCGAACTCGTGACCTCAGGTGACCCGCCCACTTCAGCCTCCCAAAGTGCTAGGACTGCTGGCGTGAGTCACAGAGCCTGGCCCAGTCTCTCTCATTTCTTTTCTAACAATAAGTCAGCCGGCCAGTCACAGTGGTTTACGGGAGCCTGTTAACAAGGCACTTTGGAGACCAAGGTGGGTGGATCACGTGAGGTTGTGGGATCGAGACCGGCTCAACCAACATGGAGAAACCCCAGTTTAAAACGAAAACAAAACATGGGTTGGGCTCGGTGGCTCATGCCTGTAATACCTGCACATTGGAAGGCTGAGGTGAGAATCCTGAGGTCACAGGTTCGAGACTGGCCTCAAAGACACAGCACAGCCCACTCCCTATAAAAAACCTTTAAAAAAATAAAATAAAATAAAAAATCTTAGCCAGGCATGGCATGTGCTCGGTTCTGTAACACCTAAACTAAAATTGAGACGCTACACAGAAGGCTGGGGGAGGGGGGAAAGCAGCGCAAGGATGTCACACAGAGATGTGCAGCGTTCTAAATTTTTGTTTTTCTGTTCTGGCTGTTTGGTAGAAATCAAATACAGATAGAATTGAGGTACAAAAAAAAAAAAAAAAACAGAAAGTCAGCTGAACTAAGGTGGACTAATCACGGGAGGTTGCGGGTTCGAGACCGGCCCGAACAGCTTGGAGAAACTTTGGTTTAAAATGAAAACAAAACTTGGTTTGGGCTTGGCGGCTCATGCCTGCAATCCCAGCACATTGGAAGGCTGATGGGAGCAGATCCTGAAGTCACAGGTTCCAGACTGGCCAAAACTTTTGGAGGCCGAGGCGAGCAAATCCTGAGGTCACAGGTTGGGCATTTTGGTGAAAACCCAACTCTCATATAAAAGGAGAAACAGAAAAAGAAAACTAATCAGACAGTTGAGTGTGTGCAATTGTAACAAAACGGAATGCTGGGTGACTCCACCCCTCGCCCAGCCTTTCTTTATGACGTACTGTTTCCCACTTGTCAGCCAGGCTGGAGTGCAACAGTGTGATATTTGCTTATTGCAACACCAGTCTTTTGGGTTCAAGCAATTGTCCTGCAATGCCTTTCAAGTAGCTGGGGTTGTGGGTGTCCACACCACCACGTACAGCTAACTCTCTATTTTTATTTTCTTGTACCTCAAATCTATCTTTATTTTATTTCCACAAAAGAGCCACAAAGGAAAAAAAATACAAAACCCTGCATCTCTTTTTGTGTCATTTTTGCGCTGCAGTTACGCCAGCCTCCTGTGTAGTGTCCCAATTATAGTGTAGGTTCTGCCGAAGTGAGCACATGCCATGCCCAGCTCAGCTTTTCTATGTTTTTCTGTTTATATGTTTTTTTTATACGGAGTGAAATGCACTGTGTTTTTCGAGGCCAGTCTTGGACATGTGACCTCGAAAACCACCCTCCTCGGCATTCTAAGTGTTGTGTTTACAGGCCTGAGCCTCCGAGCCCACCCCAATTTTGTTTTCATTTTAAAGATGTGGTTTCACCATGTTGGTCAGATGGGTCTCGAACATGCAACCTCTCGTGATTCACCCACCTTGGTCTTTGAGGCGCCTGAATTACAGGCTCTCGTTAGCCATTGTGCCCGGCCAGCCGACTTTATTGTTAAAAAATAAATCAGAGAGACTTTACCGGGCACTGTGCCTGAAGCCAGGAATCTTAGCATTTTGGGAGGCCGAGGTGGGTGGGTCACCTGAGGTCACGAGTTCAAAGTCAGCCCAGGAATCCTGGTGATAAAACTCCTCACATAAAAAAAGAGATAGAAAAAAAGAAAGTAATCAGAGAAATGAGTGTGTGCAATTGTAATAAATCGAGGTGCCTGGTGACTCCATCCCCCACCCTGTTTCTCTTTATGACATACTGTTTTCCTCTTGTCACTTAGGCTGTGGTGCAACAAGTCGATCATTGCTTATTGCAACACCTGCCTTTTGAGTTTAAGCGATTGTCCTGCAATGCCCTTCAAGTAGCTAAGATTGCTGTCATAAGTCACAGTGCCAGCACAGGCTCTCTGATTACTTTTTTTCTTTTCTCTTTTATTTCATTGAGTTGATCTTCAACTTCTGATATTCTTTCTTCTGCTTGGTCAATTCGGCTGTTGAAACTTTTGCATGCTTCACGAAGTTCTCGTGTTGTGTTTTTCAGCTCCTTCAATTCATTCATATTCCTCTCTAAGTTGTCCATTCTCGTTATCAATTCCTCGAGATCAATTTCCTGGATACAGGAATCTTTTTTCAAATCTTTTTTCTAGGTTCTTAGTTTCTTTGCACTGGTTTAGAACATGTTCCTTTAGCTCACTGAAGTTTCTCATTATCCACTTTCTGAAGTCTGATTCCATCATTTCGTCACATTCATTCTCTGTCCAGCTTTGTTCCCTTGCTGGTGAGGAGTTTTGGTCCTTTTTTGGAGGTGAGGTGTTTTGGTTTCGGGTGTTTTCCTCCTTTTTGCGCTGGTTTCTTCCCATCTTTATGGATTTATCTGCCTGTCGTCTTAGTATTGGCTGATTTTTCAATTGGGTCTCTGTGTGGACACTGAGATTTTTGATGATGAAGTATTTCTGTTACTTAGTTTTCCCTCTAATGATCTATCCTCTCTGGTGTATGAGTTCTGAGGTCCACTCCCGGCCCTGCCTCTCTGGGGTATACCTGCAGCAGCTGCAGAACAATGAGGGATGATACCAGTTTCTTCTTCTGCTGCCCTTGTTCCAGAATGATGCCAGCCAAATGTCAGTCTGATTAGTCCTTTTCTGGGGTGATCCTTGGATATACAGTTGTCAGGGAGCTGCTTGAGGAGACAGTCTGTGCTTTATAGGAGCTCCAGTGCTGAGCTGTGAGCTCCGTTGTTCATTCAGGATTGTTGGGAGGTTGTTTATGTCTGCTGCAATAGAACTCATAAAATACCACTCTTTTTTTTTTTCACCATTAGATGCTCTGTCTCAGGGAGTTGGGGCTTTCTTTATGAGTATCTGTTGCACTGTCCTGCCCCACTAGATGGCAGTCTATTCACTATTTGCCTGCTGGGGCTCTGACCTGGTAGCTGGGCTTTCTTCTGCTGTGTAGCGCGGAGTCTCTCTGTTATGGCAGGTTGCCTCAGCAATGGCAGGCAGTCCTGGGCGGTACTTAAGTGGGGGTGCACTTCGTCATCAATGGTGGACGCCCCTCCCTGACCGGGCTGCACTGTCCCAGATGCCGGCAACAAAACTGTCAGCCCCAAGCACCTCCAGTCGCCGCCCTGCTTGTCCCGTGAGCGTGGGACCCGCCAAGCCTGATCACCCAGCTCCCTGCCTCAGAGTCCGTCCTCTCTGTCTCTCTCTTCCTCTCCCCAAGCTGAAAGGTCGACTCTCACACTGGTGCCCCAGAAGCCTGCCGATAGGGCACTGGGATCTGTGCGATCTCCCGTGCCGCTGCCCACTACCCCGGCTCAGATCACGCTTCCCAGGAAACTCCTGGTCTGGCTCATTGTCCAAGTCCCATTCAATCAGATGGACATGCCAATGTGCCCTTCCAAATCTCAGATTGCTGGTTTAACAGGGCACCCAGACCAGTGAGTTCGGCACCGGGTCCTGCTGCGGTGCCGTGCTGCGGCGCCGGCCGAAGAGGCAGCGGGAGCCAGCTGTGTTAGCCGGCTGCTAGCGTTTGGTGTCTCTCCCACACCTGAAATTTTCAACGCTCTGTGGGCATAAAAGGAACATCCGAGGATGCGGCTAGGACTCACCCTCTGCGCCTTCACCGAGAGCTGCAATCCTGAGTCACCTCTCTGACGCCATCTTGCCTCCCTCCCTTCTGTGAGGTGATTTTTAACTGGCATGCCAAACTCATGACCTCAGGTGGCCTACAGACCTCGGCCTCCCAGAGTGCTAAGATTTCTGGCGTGAGTCACAGTGCCAGTTGCAATAAGCAAAAATCACACTGTTGCACCATGGCCATGGTGACAAGTGGAAAACAGTATGTCATAAAAAGGACAAGGTGAAGGGTGGAGTCACCTGGAACCTGGTTTTGTTACAATTGCACACACTCATCTGTCTGGTTACTTTTATTTTTCTTTTCTCCATTTTTATGTGAGATGATTTTTAACTGGCATGCCAAACTCATGACCTCAGGTGACCTGCTCACCTCGGCCTCTCAAAGTGCTAAGATTGCTGGCCTGAGTCACAGAGCCTGGCAGAGTCTCTCTGATTTTTAAACAATAAATTTAGGCAGTGGGGCACTGCAACTCATCGGAGACTGTCATCCAGGCGACTCAGATACCAAAGCGGGTGAGAAGTTGTGGGTTCGAGACCCACCCGATCAACATGGTGAAACCCAGTCTTTGAAACAAAAACACAATTTGGTTTTGGCTCTGCTGCTCAGGCCTTTAATCACAGCACTTAAAATGCCAAGGCAGGTGGATCGTGAGGTCACATGTGTGAGACTGGCCTCTAAAGACACAGCACAGCCATCTCCCTATAAAAACCATATAAAAACAAAAAAACATAAAACTGCTGAGGCGGGTATGGAATGTGTTCGCTTTGGCAGCATGTATACTAACATTGGGACACTATACAGAAAGCCCACTTGGCTGCAGCGCAAAAATGGCAAGCAAAAAATGCAGCATTTTGTAGTTATCTTTTTTCCCTTGTTTCTGTTTTTTATAAATCAAATAAAGACAGATTTGAGGTACAGAAAAATAAAGATAGGAAGTTAGCTGGACGTGGTGGTGCAGACACCGGCAACCCCAGCTACTTGACAGGCATTGCAAGACAATCACTTGAGCCCAAAAGGCAGGTGTTGCAATAAGCAAAGATTGCACTGTTGCACTCCAGCCATGGTGACAAGAGGAAGACAATATGTCATAAAGAAAGGCGGGGCAGAGGGTGGAGTCACCCGGCACTGGGTTTTGTTACAATTGCACACACTCATCTGTCTGATTACTTTTCTTTTTTCATTCATTTTTTTAATGTGAGGTGATTTTTAACCAAGATGCCCAGGCTGACCTCGAACTCGTGACCTCAGGTGACCTGCTCACCTCGGCCTCTCAAAGTGCTAAGATTGCTGGCCTGAGTCACAGAGCCCAGCCGAGTCTCTCTGATTTCTTTTTTAACAATAAAGTCGGCTGGCCAGGCACAGTGACTCACAGGACACTGTCATCCAGGCACCTCGAAAACCAAGGCAGGAAGATCACAAGAAGTTGTGGATTCAAGACCCGCCCCACCAACATGCTGAAACCCCGTCTTTAAAATGAAAACACAATTTAATTTGGGCTCCGCTGCTCAGGCCTGTAATCCCAGCACTTAGAATGCCAAGGAGGGCAGATCATGAGGTCACAGGTTCGAGACTGGCCTTGAAAGTCACGGCACAACCCGCTCCCTATAAAAAATATAAAAGCAGAAAAACATAAAAAAGCTGAGTTGGGTATTTCATGTGCTCGCTTCAGCAGCACCTATTCTAATATTGGGATGCTATACAAAATGCTGGCTTGGCCACAGTGCAAAAATGACAAGCAAAGGGGTGCAGCATTTTGTAATTATCTTCTTTGTCTTTGTGGTTGTTTTGTGGAAATCAAATAAAGACAGATTTCAGGTACAAAAAAATTACAAAAGGGAAGTTAGCTGGATGTGTTGGTGTGGACACCTGCAACCCCAGTTACTTGGGAGGCTGAGGCAGGACAATGCCTTGAATCAAGAAGGCAGTTGTTACAATAGGCCAATATTGCACCATTGTACTCCAGCCTGGGTGACAAGAGGGAAACAGTAGGTCATAAAAAAAGGCAGGTGGAATGTGTAGTCACCTGGCACCTTGTTTTTTTACAATTGTAGACACTGATCTGTCTAATTTCTTTTATTTTTATTTTTATTTTTTTTGTAAATGAGGTGGCTTTTAACTGGGATGCCCAGGCTGACCTTAAAGTCGTGACCTCAGGTGAGCCACTGACTTCAGCCTCCCAAAGTGCTTGGACTGCTGGCTTGAGTCACAGTGCCTGGCCCAGTCTCTCTCATTTATTTTTTAACAATAAACTTGGCTGGCCAGTCACAGTGGCTCACGGGAGCTTGTCATCAAGGCACGTCAGAGACCAAGGCGGGCAAATCACATGAGGTTGTGGGTTCAAGACCGGCCCGACCAACATGGAGAAACCCCAGTTTAAAATGAAAACAAAACATGGGTTGGACTCGGTGGCTCACACCTGTAATACCAGCATGTTGGAAAGCCAAGGTGAGTGAATCCTGAGGTCACAGTTTCAAGACTGGCCACAAACGACACAGCGCAACCCACTCCCTATATAAACAAAAACAGAAAAAAATAAAAAACCTGATACGGGCATGGCATGTGCTCAATTCAGCAGACCCTACATTAAAATTCGGATGCTACACAGAAGGCCAACAAGGACGCCGCACAAGGATGACATGCAAAGATGTGCAGCATTCTGAATTTTTTTTTTCTTTTCTGGCTCTTTGGTACAAATCAAACACAGATAGATTTTAGGTAAAAAAAAAAAGTTACCTTGACGTGGTGGTGTGGACACCTGCAACCCCAGCTACTTGAGGGGCTGAGGCAGGACAATGCCTTGAACCGAGAAGGCAGATGTTGCAATAGTCCAAGATCGCACCATTGCACTCCAGCTTGGGTGACAAGAGGAAAACAGTACATCATAAAGAAAGAAAAGGCGGGGGTTGGAGTCACCCAGCACCTCATAGTTTTACCATTGTACACACAGATCTGATTTGTTGTTCTTTTTCTTTTTCATTTTTTTTTTTTTGTAAATGAGGTGGGTTTTCACCAGGATACCCAGGCTGGCCTCGAACTCGTGACCTCAGGTGACCTGCCCACTTCAGCCTCCCAAAGTGCTAGGACTGCTGGTGTGAGTCACAGCGCCTGGCCCAGTCTCTCTCATTTCTTTTCTAACAATAAAGTCGGCCGGCCAGTCACAGTGGCTTATGGGAGCCTGTTATCAAGGCACTTCGAAGACCAAGGTGGGCGGATCATGTGAGGTTGCGGGTTCGAGACTGGCCCGACCAACATGGAGAAACCCCAGTTTAAAATGAAAACAAAACATGGGTTGGGCTCAGTGGCTCATGCCTGTAATACCTGCACGTTGGAAGGCCGAGGCGAGAGAATCCTGAGGTCACAGGTTTGAAACTGGCCCATAACAACACAGTGCAAACTTCTCCCTATAAAAAAACTTAAAAAAAATAAAAATAAAAAATCTGAGCCAGGCATGGCATGTGCTCGGTTCTGTAGCACCTAAACAAAAATGAGACGCTACACAGATGGCCGGGGGGAAAGCAGTGCAAGGATGACATGCAGAGATGTGCAGCGTTCTGAATTTTTGTTTTTCTGTTCTGGCTGTTTGGTAGAAATCAAATACAGATAATTTTGAGGTACAAAAAGAAAACAAAAAGTCAGCTGAACTAAGGTGGACAAATCACGGGAGGTTGTGGGTTCAAGACCAGCCTGAGCAGCATGGAGAAACCTTGGTTTAAAATGAAAACAACTTGGGTTGGGCTCAGCAGCTCATGCCTGTAATCCCAGCACGTTGGAAGGCCAAAGGGAGCAGATCCTGAAGTCACAGGTTCCAGACTGGCCAAAACTTTTGGAGGCCGAGGCGAGCAAATCCTGAGGTCACAGGTTGGGCATTTCAGTGAAAACCCAACTCTCATAAAATAGGAGAAACAGAAAAAGAAAAGTAATCAGACAGTTGAGTGTCTGCAATTGTAACAAAATGAAATGCCAGGTGACTCCACCCCTCCCCCAGCCTTTCTTTATGATGTACTGTTTTCCTCTTGTCACCCAGGCTGGAGTGCAACAGTGTGATATTTGCTTATTGCAACACCAGTCTTTTGGGTTCAAGTGATTGTCCTACAATGCCTTTCAAGTAGCCGGGTTTGTGGGTGTCCACACCACCATGTACAGCTAACTCTCTATTTTTATTTTCTTGTACCTCAAATCTATCTTTATTTGATTTCCAAAAAACATCCACAAAGGAAAAAAAAATACGAAACCCTGCATCCCTTTTTGTGTCATTTTTGCGCTGCGGTTACGCCGGCCTCCTGTGTAGCGTCCCATTTATAGTGTAGGTTCTGCCGAAGTGAGCACATGCCATGCCTGGCTCAGCTTTTCTATGTTTTTCTGTTTATATGTTTTTTATAGGGAGTGAAATGCGCTGTTTTTCGAGGCCAGTCTTGAACCTGTGACCTCGCAAGCCACCCACCTCAGCATTCTAAGTGCTGTTATTACAGGCCTGAGCCTCCGATCCCAACCCAAATTTTGTTTTCATTTTAAAGACGTGGTTTCACCATGTTGGTCGGACGGGTCTCGAATATGCAACCTCTCATGATTCACCTGCCTTGGTCTTCGAGGCGCCTGAATGACAGGCTCCCCTTAGCCATTGTGCCCGGCTGGCCAACTTTATTGTTAAAAAAGAAATCAGAGAGACTTTACGGGGCACTGTGCCTGAAGCCAGCAATCTTAGCATTTTGGGAGGCTGAGGTGGGTGGGTCACCTGAGGTCATGAGTTCAAAGTCAGCCTGGGAATCCTGGTGATAAAACTCCTCACATAAAAAGAGAAAACAAAAGAAAAGTAATCAGAGAAATGAGTGTGTGCAATTGTAATAAATCGAGGTGCCTGGTGACTCCATCCCCACCCTGTTTCTCTTTATGACATACTGTTTTCCTCTTGTCACCCAGGCTGGAGTGCAACAGTGTGATCTTTGCTTATTGCAACACCTGCCTTTTGAGTTTAAGCGATTGTCCTGCAATGCCCTTCAAGTAGCTGGGGTTACAGGTATACACATCACCACGTCCAGCAAACTTTCTATTTTTACTTTTTTATACCTCAAATCTATCTTTATTTGATTTCCACAAAACAACCACAAGAAATAAATATACAGAACGCTGCATTTCTTTGAGCGTTATTTTTGTGCTGCAGCCATGCCGGCCTTCCGTGTAGCTTCCCAATTTTAGTGCAGGTGCTGCAGAAGTGAGCACATGCCAAGGCTTCCTCAGCTTTTTTATGTTTTTCTTTTTTTCTGTTCTTTATAAAGAGCAGGGTGTGCTGTGTCTTTCTAGGAGAGTCTCGAACATGTGAACTCATGATCCTCCCACCTCAGCATTCTAAGTGCTGGGATGACAGTCCTGAGGAGCTGAGCCCAAACCCAATTTTTTTTTGTTTCAAAGACGGGGTTTCACCATGTTAGTCAGGCGGGTCTCGAACCCACAACTTCTCATGATTTGCCCTCATTAGTTTTCGAGGCATTTAAATTACAGGCTCCCATGAGCCACCTTGCCAGGCCGGCCGAATTTATTGTTAAAAAAAATCAGAGAGACTTTGTCGGGCACTGTGACTCAAGCCAGCAATCTTAGCGCTTTGGGAGGCTGAGGTGGGTGGGTCACCTGAGGTCATGAGTTCGAGGTCAGCCTGGGCATCCTGATGAAAACCCACCGCACATAAAAAAGAAAAAAAAACAAAAAGAAAAGTAATCAGACAGATGAGTGTCTTCAATTGTAACAAAACGAGGTGCCTGGTGACTCTACCCTTCTTCACGCCTTTCTTTATGACATACTGTTTTCCTCTTGTCACCCAGGCTGAAGTGCAACAGTGCAATCTTTACTTATTGCAACACCTTTCTTTTGGGTTCAAGTGATTGTCCTTGCCAATGCCCTTCAAGTAGCTGGGGTTACAGGTGTCCACACCACCACATCCAGCTAACTTTCTATTTTTATTTTTTCATACCTCAACTCTATCTTTATTTGATTTCCACAAAACAGCCACAACAACAACAAAAAAATTCAAAATGCTGCACCCCTTTCCATGTCATTTTTGTGCTGCGTCCACGTTGACCTTCTGTGTAGCATCCTAAATTTAGTGCAGGTGCTGCCAAAGTGAGCACATGCCATGCCTGCCTCAGCTTTTTATGTTTTTTTTTTTTTTTTTTTGAGATGGAGTTTTGCTCTTGTTACCCAGGCTGGGGTGCAATGGCACGATCTCAGCTCACCACAACCTCTGCCTTCTGGGTTTGGAAAATTCTTCTGTCTCAGCCTCCTGAGTAGCTGGAATTTCAGGCATGTGCCACCGTGCCCAGTTAATATTTGTATTTTTAGTAGAGACAAGGTTTTATTATGTTGACAAGGATGGTCTCAATTTCTTGACCTCGTGATCCACCTTCTGTGTAGCATCCCAAATTCAGTGCAGGTGCTGCCGAACTGAGCACATGCCATGCCTGCCTCAGCTTTTTTATGTTTTTCTGTTTTTTATAGGGAGCAGGCTGCACTGTGTCTTTCAAAACAAGTCTCGAACCTGTGACCTCATGATCCACCCACCTCAGCATTCTAAGTGCTGGGATTACAGGCCTGAGCAGCCAAGCCAAAACCAATTTTTTTTTGTTTCAAAGATGGGGTTTCATCATGTTTGTTGGGCATGTCTCGAACCCGCAACTTCTCATGATCCACCCACATTAGCTTTCGAGCAGACTAAATAATAGGCTCCCATGAGCCACCTTGCCTGGCCGGCTGAATTTATTGTTAAAAAAGAAATCAAAGAGACTTTGTTGGGTGCTAGGACTCAAGCCAGCAATCTTAGCGCTTTGGGAGGCTGAGGTGGGTGGGTCACCTGAGGTCACGAGTTCAAGGTCAGCCTAGGCATTCCAGTGAAAACCCACCTCACATAAAAAAGAGAAAAAGAAAAAGAATAGTAATCAGACAGATGAGTGTCTGCAATTGTAACAAAACGAGGTGCCTGGTGACTCTACCCTTCTCCCCACCTTTCTTTATGATGTACTGTTTCCCTCTTGTCACCCAGGCTGAAGTGTAACAGTGTGATATTTGCTTATTGCAACACCTTTCTTTTGGGTTCAAGCTATTGTCCTGCCAATGCCCTTCAAGTAGCTGGGGTTACAGGTGTCCACACCACCACGTCTAGCTAACTTTCTATTTTTACTTTTTTGTACCTGAAATCTATCTTTATTTGATTTCCACAAAACAGCCACAACAAAAAAAATACAGAACAACTGCACTTCTTTTCATGTCATTTTTGCTCTGTGGCCATGCCGGCCTTCTGTGTAGCATTCCAATTTTAGTGCAGGTGCTGCCAAAGCTAGCACATGCCATGCCTGCCTCAGATTTTTATGTTTTTCTGTTTTACTGTTTTTTTTTTTTTAATAGGGAGCAGGCTGTGCTGTGTCTTTCGAGGCCAGTCTTGAACCTGTGACCTCATGATCCACCCACCTCAGAATTCTAAGTGCTGGGATTACAGGCCTGTGGAGCCGAGCCCAAACCAAATTGTGTTTTTGTTTCAAAGATGGGGTTTCACCATGTTGGTTGGGCAAGTCTCGAACCCGCAACTTCTCGTGATCCACCTGCATTGGTTTTGAGGTGCCTAAATTACAGGCTTTCATGAGCCACCTTGCCTGGCCAACCGACTTTATTGTTAAAAGAGAAATTAGAGAGACTCTGCAGGGCACTGTGACTCACACCACCAATCTTAGCACTTTCGGTGGCCCGGATGGGTGGGTCACCTGAGGTTCTGCGTTCGAGATCAGCCTGGGCATCCCAATGAAAACCCACCTCACATAAAAAGGAAAATTTTTTTTTTTAAAAGTAATCAGACAGATGAGTGTCGGCAATTGTAACAAAACGAGATGTTGGGTGACTCCACCCTTCTTCCTGCCTTTCTTTATGATGTACTGTTTTCCTCTTGTCACCCAGGCTGAAGTGCAACAGTGCGATCTTTGCTTATTGCAACACCTTTTTTTTGGGTTCAAGCGATTGTTCTTGCCAATGCCCTTCAAGTAGCTGGGGTTACAGGTGTCCACACCAGGTCCAGTGAACTTTCTATTTTTACTTTTTTGTATCTCAACTCTATCTTTATTTGATTTCCACAAAACAGCCACAAAAAAAAAAAAAAAAAATTCAAAATGCTGCACTTCTTTGCATGTCATTTTTGTGCTGTGGTCACGCCGGTCTTTTGTGTAGTGTCCCAATTTTAGTGCAGGTGCTGCCGAAGCGAGCACATGCCATGCCTGCCTCAGCTTTTTATGTTTTTCTGTTTTTTATAGGGAGCAAGCTGTGCTGTGTCTTTCAAGGTCAGTCTGGAACCTGTGACCTCACGATCCACCCTTCTTGGCATTCCAAAGTGCTGCGATTACAGGTGTGAGCTGCCTAGCCCAACCCAAGTTTTGTTACTGTTTTAAAGATGGAGTTTAACCAGGTTGGTTGGGCTGGTCTCGAATCTGCAACTTCTCGTGATCCACCCACATTGGTTCTTGAGGCACCTAAATTACAGGCTTTCATGAGCCACCTTGCCTGGCCAACCGACTTTATTGTTAAAAAAGAAATCAGAGAGACTTTGCAGGGCGCTGTGACTCACGCCACCAATCTTAGCACTTTGGGTGGCCCAGATGGGCGGGTCACCTGAGGTCACGAGTTCGAGGTCAGCCTGGGCATCCCAATGAAAACCCACCTCACATAAAAAGAGAAAAAATTTTTAAAAAAAAGTAATCAGACAGATGAGTGTTGGCAATTGTAACAAAACGAGATGTTGGGTGACTCCACCCTTCGCCCTTCCTTTCTTTATAATGTACTGTTTTCCTCTTGTCACCCAGCCTGAACTGCAACAGTGCGATCTTTGCTTATTGCAACACATTTCTTTTGGGATCAAGCAATTGTCCTGCCAATGCCCTTCAAGTAGCAGGGGTTATAGGTTTCCACACCACCACGTCCAGCTAACTTTCTATTTTTACTTTTTTGTACCTCAAATCTATCTTTATTTAATTTCCACAAAACAGCCACCACAAAAAAAAATACAAAATGCTGTACTTTTTTTCATGTCATTTTTGTGCTGTGGCCATGACCATCTTCTGTGTAGCATCCCAATTTTAGTGCAGGTGCTGCTAAAGCGAGCACATGCCATGCCTGCTTCAGCTTTCTTATGTTTTTCTGTTTTTATAGGGAGCAGGCTGTGCTGTGTCTTTCAAGGTCAGTCTGGAACCTGTGACCTCACGATCCACCCTTCTTGGCATTCCAAAGTGCTGTGATTACAGGTGTGAGCTGCCTAGCCCAACCCAAGTTTTGTTACTGTTTTAAAGATGGAGTTTAACCAGGTTGGTTGGGCCGGTCTCGAACCCACAACCTCGAGTTATCTGCCTGCATTGGTCTTCAAAGCACCTGGAAGACAGGCTGCTGTGAGCCATGGTGCCCATCTGGTTGACTTTATTGTTAAAAAAGAAATCAGAGAGACTGGGCCGGGCACTGTGACTCACGCCAGCCATCTTAGCACTTTGGGAGGCTGAGGTGGGCAGGTCACCTGCGGTTACTAGTTTGAGGTCACTCTGGGCATCTTTTTGAAAACCCACCTCACATTAAAAAGAGAAAAAGAAAAAGAAAAGTAATCAGACAGATGAGTGTCTGCAATTGTAACAAAACGAGGTGCCTGTTGACTCTACCCTTCTTCCCGCCTTTCTTTATGACTTACTGTTTCCCTCTTGTCACCCAGGATGAAGTGCAACAGTGTGATCTTTGCTTATTGCAACACCTGCCTTTTGGGTTCAAGCGATTGTTCTTGCCAATGCCCTTCAAGTAGCTGGGGTTGCAGGTGTCCACACCACCACGTCCAGCTAACATTCTATTTTTTTTGTACCTCAAATCTATTTATATTTGATTTCTACAATACAGCCACAATGGCAAAAAAAAAAAAAAATACAAAATGCTGCACCTTTTTGCATGTTATCCTTGCACTGCGGCCATGCTGTCCTTCTGTGTAGCATCTCAATTTTATTGTAGGGGCTGCTGAAGGGAGCACATGCCATGCCTGGCTTAAATTTTTTATATATCAGTCCTCTGCTTCTGGCTAGGAAGGCTCCACCTTTCTTCCCAAGTGACAGTGAGAGCCTGGATGACCCCTGCCTGAGGCATTTTTAACTGCAGGGAGTCTCCTGTTTGAATGGGATAGTGGCGCTTGATTTGCACAACAGGTTTAGCCAGAGGAGGGGGCAGGGGCAGTCCATTAAGTACAAGATAGTCTGTTCTCTTACCACCTTAATAGCTCTAACAATATTGGTTGTTTCTTCTTGTGGGGGTTACAGGGTTGTCGTTCAGACTGTGAACTCTTTGGGGGCATATGAGTCCAGCCCCCCTCTCTTTTAGTCCAGTGGCCCTTCCATTAGATTGAACAGAGCCCTGTCACTTTTTATCTGGATTCTCATGCTTAGGATCATTCTATTCTCCCATTAACTGTGGGCATTTTTTCAATGTCCTATTTCTTGACAAAATGCACACTGATCACATTGCAGGAGGAGGCAGGCAGACTGTGGGGCTTTCTGGGAACCCCCCTTTTTCCATGCTCTTGGGGGCATTCCTCTCATAGCAGCAGCTATCAAGTCAGCCTTCCATTGAGCCTGATGTTTCTTTTCCCTATGATTTTCCCTCTGGCTTACCGCCTCTTGGTTTACAAATGCCTGGTTAGCTACTTCCAATAACTGAAATATTCATGCATGCAAATCCTGCCTGCTCTCTTAGCCATTTCGAAGGGTTTTACACTAACTGCAACCACGAGTCTATGTATGGAAATTGATCAAGGTGTTCTAGCTCGCCGTATATAACCTCATGCCTTACTTTGGAGTCAAGCGGCCTGTCTAGGGTCCCCTCTGGGGGCCAACCGACCCTAAATGCTTGCCAATCTTCCCTACATAAAACCCTTAATTTCTCTGGTGTCATAGTTACTTTATAATTTCCACTAAATCCCTTCTTGAAATTTTTCAGCATGGTTTCTGAAGGGGAGGAATGGCTATGGAAGTGAGCCATATTAACAATTCAAAGAAACAATTCCCACACTTAGGAGAGTGTTAGCTCACTTACAGCAGTTCCCGCCTAGAAAGAGGCAGCATGGAGCACTTTCCAGTTTACATTCACTTCAATCCTTTTACAATGCCCAGAGGCTTCTTCACTCAGCCTATGTGACTGTCTCTAATTTTTACAAATTGTTCGACGACACAGACACACATCCACACACAGACACACATCCGAATGCTCTCCTTCCAACACAGAGCTACCTTCCAACGTGCCAATCTGGCACCCGTGGGTGATTAGGCCACGCTTCCACCAAACACGGGGTGAGCCACTTTTCCAAGTTCAATCTTACCAAATTCAGTTGTCCGGACTTCCCCAAATGCTCATTGCTCCTCGGTGTTCAGCCACTGGGTGGATCCATACTGCAGGGCCTCCCTGCTCTGCTCTGGCAAGGCTTTTCCACTGGGCAAATACCTGCCCAGAAGCACTCTCAGGATGTGTCACCCCAGTGAGCAGGAGTCTCCCCGCAGGGCTGCTCCACAGGCTAGGCAAACCACCTAAGAGACTATTTCCCACCGTCTACTACTCGAGACTCGCTTCCCGGCCAACGCACCAAAAATGTAGCAGGAACGGCCATGGGAAATGGATCTCTCGGACACTGAATACAGGAGGAAGAAGCTTATTCAGCCAGGAGCAAGGTGGCATAGTTGCCTAACAGCCAAGCTTTCCAAACAGAGGAAGGTTTCTTCTTTATATAGACTTATACTTTAGATGTTACACGTGGAAGAATCTTAGGTTTATAGCTTAACATATGAAAAGGGTCTCGGTTTACAGTCTCAGGAATTACATATGAAAATGGTTTCAGTTTACAGCCTTAGGAATTACATATGAAAAGGATCTCGGTTTACAGTCTCAGGAATTACATATGAAAAGGGTCTCAGTTTACAGTCTCAGGAATTACATATGAAAATGGTTTCAGTTTACAGCCTTAGGAATTACATATGAAAAGGGTCTCGGTTTACAGTCTCAGGAATTACATATGAAAATGGTTTCAGTTTACAGCCTTAGGAATTACATATGAAAAGGATCTCGGTTTACAGTCTCAGGAATTACATATGAAAAGGGTTTTGGTTTACAGTCTTAGGAATGAAAAGGGGGAAGTTTACAGTCTTAGGAACAAAAGGGGAAGTTTATCTGAGTTGCCTGGGTCTCCCTCTTCACCGGAACTGAAGCTGGAGCTGCAGCCTGGACCTTGGTTTGATCCTTGGTCTTGGCCTTGACCTTTGGCCGGCAAAGCCTGAGCCCCTTGGCAATGTGCACATGAGCTCTCTTCCCAAGCTTGGGGGGCGGGCAATGTAGGCAAGTCGATGGAGCTTGCAGCTGACACACTTTGGGATCTTGGGCTTAACCTCCTTGGGCTTTACGAGGGCCTTGCTAGCCTCGGCACGTGCACTCATGGCCTTGGCATTGTTGGCCTGCATCTTTTTTAGGCCCTTCTTGTTGTGCTTCTTGGCAAAGTGGATGTTCCTCGGCATCTTGGGGTCCACCCCCTTAAGAGATTTGTATCTTCGTGATCGGGGTTTCTGATACCATTTCTGTGCCATTTTCGGGACTGGTTGTGTGTGGTGTGGTTCTTGGACTTGGCCATGTCTGCACCTAAGCCGCGGTTCCCAAAGCACCTAGGATCGAAAGAGAAAGGAGCCGCAGTGCAGCACGGGAAATAGGGTCAACAGCGCCGGAAAGTACTACTCGACTCAGGATTTTTTTTACCTAGGACCTCAGATTTATTCCTTGTTTTTATTTTGGCAAAGGTTTATATTTTTAGTATTAGTCTTTTAAAGTAAACACAGATTTGTTCAGACTAAAGCTCATTTTAAGAGTACACAGAAGCTTTGAACAAAGATAGAATTAAACCTAACAATACAGAATAATAAAGATTAAGAGATAAGTTTCTTTAACAGAAAACTGATAATCCAAGGTAATTATATTTGTAGGCTGAAGTACTTACCACTGCAAAAGCAAATACATACAGTTCAGTGTATAAACTCAACAGTGGAAATCTATAGTTGTACTTTGCTTTCTATTACATCAGAATAATTAGCATAGTATGTGCAGACAACTTGCATTTATATAAATTAAACAGTATTTTATATGATAGTATTTATACAATAGTATGGATATAAGGCCACAATATTTTTTTCAAATCCTTTAAGGTCATTTGAATATTGTTATTCATACTGTTAAAATATGAAGTCTTAACTGAATTATGGCTATAGACAATTTTTTAAAATCTTACATTGTGACTAGTACATTAAAAATATTTATAATTAGATATATCTATATCCAAAGAAAATTTACTACCAAATTGTTAACAGTAGATATTATTCTGACATGCTTATTAATTTATCCAATATGGATAATTACAGGTAAGCATGATTTTAGTGTCATTTCATCCTAAATTGGAATGCTGCTATTACAGGACAAATAAACAAAGGCAATGTGGCCACTGAAAAAACACAATAGCTCTTGTTATCTTCGTTGCAAGATCAAATATATTTCACTATGTGAATAAAATCAGATTCCAATTACTCATCTAAAAGTGCTGGACAGGCACAGTGGCTCATGTCTATAATCCCAGCACTTTGGGAGGCCAAGGCAGATGGATCAAGAGGTCAAGAGATCGAGACCATCCTGGTCAAAAAGGTGAAACCCCGTCTCTACTAAAAATACAAAAATTAGCTGGGCATGGTGGTGTGTGCCTGTAGTCCCAGCTACTTGGGAGGCTGAGGCCAAAGAATTGCATGAACCCAGAAGGCAGAGGTTGCAGTGAGCCGAGATCACGCCATTGCACTCCAGTCTGGGTAACAAGAGCGAAACTCCATCTCAAAAAAAAAGTGCTTATAGACATTTTCAGTTGTGTTTCAGTGTAGATCTTCAATAACAAGAATAGAAGATGACAGCAGCAGAGATGAAAAAGAAAGCTTATTAAATTCTGTTGAGAATATTTTCTCCTTTTATATAATGCTCATGTTTCTCATGCTGAGAGTAGCTGTGCACTTTGAGTGTTATCCTTTGAGGAGAATGTTTTCTGGCTGACTTGATCAATCTTTATTTTTTATTTATTTTATTTTGAGACGGAGTTTCGCTCTTGTTACCCAGGCTGGAGTGCAATGGTGTAATCTTGGCTCACTGCAACCTCTGCCTCGTGGGTTCAGGCAATTCTCCTGCCTCAGCCTCTTGAGTAGCTGGGATTACAGGCACGTGCCACCATGCCCACCTAATATTTTTTTTTTGTATTTTTAGTAGAGATGTGGTTTCACCATGTTGACCAGAGTGGTCTCGATCCCTTGACCTCGTGATCCACCCACCTCAGCCTCCCAAAGTGCAGGATGGTCTTGATCTCTTGACATCGTGATCCACCCGCCTCGGCCTCCCAAAGTACTGGGATAACAGGCTTGAGCCACCATGACAGGCCATCTGAGTGATTTTTTAAAGATGCTTTTAACTTTTTATTCTCAATATAATCTATCTTAGAATTGAGGGCTGTTTTCTCTTCAATGCTCTGGCTGGCTGTTTCAGAGACCCTATTACTATCCTTTGGTGTCTGTGAATGAGATGGGCTGTCACAGCAAGAACTCTTGGAGCTATCTCTATCTAGACTCATGCTGGAAATCCAGCAGTATTTTTCCATGTATGCTAATTGGCTATATTCAATAACAATAATTTTAAAAGCCTTTTTTTTAATAGAAACTAAGGCTGAAGCACTGCTCTCAGTTGCATTATTCTGAAAGTGAAATTTTACCCAGGAGGCCTGCAGGTTCTTTTCCTGCTGCTCAGGCTTCATTCTCTGATGTGGCACTGGAGTGCTGATATGGCAATTAGTCTTTATGTAATGTGAGCTTCCAACTGTGAGCCCTGTGCTGTGCTGTGGGCTGTGTTTCAGTGGCAGATGATGGGGTCTAGAGAGGACACTAGCCATCAGGAGAGGGCAAGCAGGAGTGCTGGAGCCCAGTGCTCAGGAAGTAGAGAGCCATTGCTTTAAAATGTAAGTAGACCCTGGGTGAAGTGGCTCACGCCTATAATTCCAGCATTTGGGAGGCCAAGGCGGGTGGATCACCTGAGGTCAGGAGTTAGAGACCAGCCTGGTCAAAATGTGAAACCCCATTTCTACTAAAAGTACCAAAAATTAGCCAGGCATCTCAGCTACTTGAAAGGCTGAGGCAGGAGAATTGTTTGAACCCTGGAGGCTGATGTCACAGTGAGCTGAGATCACACCACTGCACTCCATCCAGCCTGGGTGGGTGACAGTGTGAGACTCTGTCTCAAAAAAAAAAGTTTTTTCATTCCTGAATATAGCCAATTAGCATACATGGATTGTTTCTCCAATTACCAGGTGAATTGAAGATAAACTATGTATGATGTGGTGCTGTAAATTATTTTATGTGTAGACTAATTATGTTAACTATCTTTCTAATCTCTTAGACAGATTGGCTGTGATGCATGTCACATTCTAAATTATTTGTATAATAAAATAGTTTTCTTTCTTTTCTATCATTGTGGAGTTCCTCTGGCTGAAGAAAAAAAATTTTTTGAGACTGAGTCCCACTGTATTGCCCAGGCTGGAGTAGAGTAGCATGATCTTGGCTTACTGCAACCTCCAGTTCCTTGGTTCAAGCGATTCTCCTGCCTCAGCCTCCCAAATAGCTGTGATTACAGACACGCACCACCATGCCCAGCTAATTTTTATATTTTTAGTAGAGACAGGGTTTCACCCTGTTGGTCAGGCTGGTCTTGAACTCCTTGACCTCATAATCCACCCAGCTCGGCCTTCCAAATTGCTGGGATTAAAGGCGTGAGCCACCACACCCAGCCAAAAATTTGTATTATTATTTTTTCTTTATTTTATTTTAAGTTCTGGGATACATGTGTAGAATGTGCAGGTTTGTGACACAGGTATACATGTGCCATGGTGGTTTGCTCCACCTGTCGACCTGTCATCTAATTTTATTTATTTATTTTTTTTTTTTCAGACAGTGTTTCACTCTTGTTACCCAGGCTGGAGTGCAATGGCATGATCTCTGCTCACCACAACCTCTGCCTCCTGGGTTCAGGCAATTCTCCTGCCTCAGCCTTCTGAGTAGCTGGGAATGCAGGCACGTGCCACCATGCCCAGCTAATTTTTTCTGTTTTTAGTAGAGATGGGGTTTCACCATGTTGACCAGGATGGTCTCGATCTCTTGACCTCGTGATCCACCTGCCTCGGCCTCCCAAAGTGCTGGGATTACAGGCACGTGCCACCATGCCCAGCTAATTTTTTCTGTTTTTAGTAGAGATGGGGTTTCACCATGTTGACCAGGATGGTCTCGATCTCTTGACCTCGTGATCCACCTGCCTCGGCCTCCCAAAGTGCTGGGATTACAGGCACGTGCCACCATGCCCAGCTAATTTTTTCTGTTTTTAGTAGAGATGGGGTTTCACCATGTTGACCAGGATGGTCTCGATCTCTTGACCTCGTGATCCACCTGCCTCAGCCTCCCAAATAGCTGTGATTACAGACATGCACCACCATGCCCAGCTAATTTTTTCTGTTTTTAGTAGAGATGGGGTTTCACCATGTTGACCAGGATGGTCTCGATCTCTTGACCTCGTGATCCACCTGCCTCGGCCTCCCAAAGTGCTGGGATTACAGGCACGTGCCACCATGCCCAGCTAATTTTTATATTTTTAGTAGAGACGGGTTTCACCATGTTGACCAGGATGGTCTCGATCTCTTGACCTCGTGATCCACCTGCCTCGGCCTCCCAAAGTGCTGGGATTACAGGCACGTGCCACCATGCCCAGCTAATTTTTATATTTTTAGTAGAGACGGGTTTCACCATGTTGACCAGGATGGTCTCGATCTCTTGACCTCGTGATCCACCTGCCTCAGCCTCCCAAATAGCTGTGATTACAGACATGCACCACCATGCCCAGCTAATTTTTGTATTTTTAGTAGAGACGGGTTTCACCATGTTGACCAGGATGGTCTCGATCTCTTGACCTCGTGATCCACCTGCCTCGGCCTCCCAAAGTGCTGGGATTACAGGCACGTGCCACCATGCCCAGCTAATTTTTATATTTTTAGTAGAGACGGGTTTCACCATGATGGCCAGACTGGTCTTGAACTCCTTGACCTCATGATCCACCCAGCTCGGCCTTCCAAATTGCTGGGATTAAAGGCGTGAGCCACCACACCAGCCAAAAATTTGTATTATTATTTTTCTTTATTTTATTTTAAGTTCTGGGATACATGTGTAGAATGTGCAGGTTTGTGACACAGGTATACATGTGCCATGGTGGTTTGCTCCCCCTGTCGACCTGTCATCTAATTTTAATCCCCACATACATTAAATATTTGTCCTAATGCTCTCCCTCCCCTTGCCCTTCACCCAAAAATTTTTCTTTTAATGATATTTTCCAAACACTCTCTAGAATTACCAGATATAAAATAAACATATAAGGTGCCAACCAGGATCTACTCTGGAGTGGCCCTACCCTCTTAGGCTTCCAGTCAACTCCCAAATTCGCTGCAAAGTGCTGCTTTCACAGGCAGAATAATATCTCTGCCTATTTGTTATTTATAGTTTTCTACAGTCATTTCTAGAGGGGCTACACCAGATTCCTACAAACTTCACAGGGCTGCAATCAACCATTTTACCTCTTTCAGTTACCTATCTTCAGAGCTGAAACTGATTAGAGACCATGGGGCTTACAAACCCAATTAGAGTAACATGTATGCACTGAGTATTTTTAGTTTCTCCTATTGCTGAAATGTCCACAAATGTGCAGGTAACCCCTGCTGATACTCTATCCAGAATCTAAATCTGCAGCTCCAAATTCTGAATCTAGGTCTAGAGATTTAGAAAATTAAAAACTCATATCTGAGAAATGCAGGTCATTTTAGTTGTTAAACTTGAAGAGACTTTAAAATGAGAGCACAATTATTCCTTTCCCCCTTTTAAACTGTGTATTCATTTTTTTTTTAAGATGGGGTTTCACCATGATGGCCAGACTGGTCTTGAACTCCTGACCTCAGGTGATCCACCAACCAAAGTGCTAGGATTACAGGCATGAGCCACCATGCCTGACTGTCCTGTCATCTAATTTTATTTATTTTAAGTTCTGGGATACATGTGTAGAATGTGCAGGTTTGTGACACAGGTATACATGTGCCATGGTGGTTTGCTCCACCTGTCGACCTGTCATCTAATTTTAATCCCCACATGCATTAAATATTTGTCCTAATGCTCTCCCTCCCCTTGGCCTTCACCCAAAAATTTTTCTTTTAATGATATTTTCCAAACACTCTCTAGAATTACCAGATATAAAATAAACATATAAGGTGCCAACCAGGATCTACTCTGGAGTGGCCCTACCCTCTTAGGCTTCCAGTCAACTCCCAAATTTGCTGCAAAGTGCTGCTTTCACAGGAAGAATAATATCTCTGCCTATTTGTTATTTATAGTTTTCTACAGTCATTTCTAGAGGTGCTACACCAGATTCCTACAAACTTCACAGGGCTTCAGTCAACCATTTTACCTCTTTCAGTTACCTATCTTCAGAGCTGAAACTGATTAGAGACCATGGGGCTTACAAACCCAATTAGAGTAACATGTATGCACTGAGTATTTTTAGTTTCTCCTATTGCTGAAATGTCCACAAATGTGCAGGTAACCCCTGCTGATACTCTATCCAGAATCTAAATCTGCAGCTCCAAATTCTGAATCTAGGTCTAGAGATTTAGAAAATTAAAAACTCATATCTGAGAAATGCAGGTCATTTTAGTTGTTAAACTTGAAGAGACTTTAAAATGAGAGCACAATTATTCCTTTCCCCCTTTTAAACTGTGTATTCATTTTTTTTTTTTTTTTAAAGATGGGGTTTTACCATGATGGCCAGACTGGTCTTGAACTCCTGACCTCAGGTGATCCACCAACCAAAGTGCTAGGATTACAGGCATGAGCCACAGCACCCGGCCTGTGTATTCATCTCTTGAAACTATTTGCATTGCTACGAGTAGCTGTGAATGAAACTAATAATGCCACACTGGACACTCTGAACCTTAATGATGTACATGCAATCAATAATTAATGTTATTTGTGTAAATAAGAATTTCTGACAGACAACTTTGTACCAGCCCAAAGAAGGGCCAGTCTCTGTCCTCTTTTTGCATTTACAAATCCACTTGTAACATGTGGTAAACAAAGTATAGATTTCAGGCAACTTGAATCTTTGCTTTCATGTTATAATCCTCAAGCTTGGCCCCCATAAAAAAACTGTCTACTTATATTTATGTTGCCTCAGCTTTTTCCTCTTTGGTAGAAATATCATTATCCTTGGCTGGGTGCAGTGGCTCACACCTGTAATCTTAGCACTTTGGGAGGCTGAGGTGGGTGGATCACCTGAGATCAGGAGTTCAAGACCAGCCTGGCCATCATGGTGAAACCCCATCTTTAAAAAAAAAAAAAGAAATATCATTCCCTTTTATAAAGGAGTGTTTGCTAGTGAGCAGTTCCCTTTCTTTCCATATGGCAGCGTGAGCATGAACCATAAGGAATGCATATTTAGAATCTGTATAGATGTTAAGGTTTTCCTTGTCCCAATATAAGTGCTCAAGTAAGAGCACTAATTTCATCCTTTTGTGCTGACGTGTGGGGGCAATGGTAGGGCTTCAATCATTGTGTTATAATTTGCTATGCATATTCAGCTTGGCTGTCCCATTTGACACAAAACTACTGCTGTCTGTACACCAGTCATCCTCTCAGAATCTGGGAGAGGCTGGTCTTTCAAATCAGGCCAGCTAACATATGTGTGTGCAATGACCTGCTTGCAGGAATGATCTGCTGTTGGGCCTGTGGGCAGAAATAAAAGTGAATTCAGTGTGTTCCAGGTTTTAAGGGTTACATCTGGATCGCATAGGAGCATGGCCTGGTATTTGGTTAACCTTTCTTCTGTCATCCAGCTATGTCCCCTTATCTGTAAGACTGACTTTACCTGATGGGGGTTAGAACTGCCAGTGGTTGTCCTAGGGTGATTTTAGTGGCTTCCTCCACTACAGTAACAGTGGCTGCTATTGCCTGAATACAATTTGGCCATCCCAAGGTCACTCTGCCCAACTTCTTTGAAAAATAGTCCATTCATCTGGGTTCTGATTCTAATTTCTTGGCCAGCACTTTCATAACTATGCCCCTCTTCTCTGCTACATATGGGAAGAAGGGTTTAGTTAGGTCTGGGATGCCAGGAGTGTGAACCTGGGTGACAGCCTGTTTTAACTTGACCAAAGCTTCTCTAATTTTGGGGTTTATTCTGTTAGCTCATTTTCATAGCCCCTTTCTGCTTCATAGTGAGGCTTTGCTATGAGTCCCAAAATTTGTATCTATATTTTGAAAAACTTGGCCATTCCCAAAAAAGAACAAAGCTGCTGCTTGGTGTTGGAGACTCCCAGATTACCCATGGCTTACACTTGTTCTGGAGACATTTGCCAGGCTCTGGGTGTTAACAAATACCCTAAATATTGTACCCATTGGAGAATAATCTGTGCCTTCTTTTTGGACGCTTTGTATTCCATCTGACAGGAAATTGAAAGTTCTTATACTATTTTGGTCAGAAAGCTCTTGGGTTGGGCTACACAGAAGGTCATCCACATAGTGAAATATACTCCCATTCTCAAGTTGCAGACCCCTCTGATACCTCTGTAAGACTTTGGCAAAAAATAGGGGTTATCTCAAAAGCCCTGAGGGGGAGCACTGTCCAAGTGCATGGTTGTTTTTCCTGGTGTTAATATTTTCTCATTTAAAACCAAAAGGTATTGGGACTCTGGGGCCAGAGGAATAGAGAAGAAAGCATTTCATAGGTCTAGGACTGAAAACAATTTTGCACCCCTGGCATCTGCTCCATGAAGTTATATGGATCTGCCACCAATGGATGAATGGCAATAACAGCCTCATTACTTAATCCGAGGTCTTGTACTAACCGGTATTTCCCCAAAGTCTTTAAAACAGGTAAGATATGGTGGCTCACGCCTATAATCCCAGCAGTTTGGGAGGCCGAGGTGGGTGGATCATGGGGTCAAGAGATCGAGACCATCCTCATCAACAAGGTGAAACCCCATCTCTACTAAAAATACAAAAATTAGCTGGGCATGGTGGCATGCACCTGTAGTCCCAGCTGCTCGGGAGACTGAGGCAGAATTGTTTGAACCAATGAGCTGGAGGTTGCGGTGAGCCGAGATTGCACCATTGCACTCCAGCCTGGGTAACAAGAGTGAAACTCTGTCTCAAAAAAAAAAAAAAAGGAAGGTTGTGGGTATTTCAGGGAGCCTTACAGGGAGGGTTTTAAGAGCCCATGGGTAAGTAATACCTCAAGTATGGATGCCAGACCTTTTCTTGCTCCCTGGTTAATATGGATATTGTTTTAAATTAGAAAAATAGGCCAGGCATGGTGACTCATGCCTGTAATTCAAGCACTTTGGAGGCCAAGGCGGGCAGATCACCTGAGGTTGGAGTTCAAGACCAGCCTGACCAACAGGGTGAAACCCTGTCTTTAAATATATATATAAATTAGACAAATAGTGGAGGTCTTTAAGCTGTATTTTGACTGGCACTGTTGTTTTAGCCTTCCCTGGTTTTCCAGTATACCATGCCATCAGGTTGAGTTGTTTATTAATGGGCCTGGGACATTGTATTTCTGACTTTTAGCCATTTCACTGGGTGATGCTTAAATTATAGTAGTGCCCCTATTTGAATCATGATATCTTTTCCAAACAAGGAGATTGGGCAGCTTGGTACTAATAGAAATTACTGTTGCAATTTTTTTTTCTCAAATTGACAAATCAAAAGAGGAGTTTAAAATTTTGTTTGTGGCTTTTCGTCCCATAACACTCATGGACCAGGAGGAAAGGATTTTTGCATAAGCAGTAAGGTCAGAGGAATTTGCCCTTGTATAAAACAAAACCTGAATTTGGGTGTCCATGACATCCAGAGTTACCCAGGGCTCCTCAGTTGTAGTTGCAATGTTTCTGGATGGCGGCAGTGAGCAAGACCCTGGGTCCCTTCAGTCTCTCTTTTTTTTTTTTTTGGTGTTGGACTTTTTAAAAAATTTTTATTGCATTATAGGTTTTGGGGTACATGTGCAGAACATGCAAGATAGTTGCATAGGTACACACATGGCAGTGTGTTTTGCTGCCTTCCTTCCCTTCACCCACACTTGGCATTCATCCCCAGGCTATCCCTCCCCAGCCCCCCCCACTGTTACTCCCCCATTCCCCCCAATAGACCCCAGTGTATAGTAGACAGCCTCTCTGTGTCCATGTGTTCTCATTTTTCTCACCCACCTATGAGTGAGTATATGTATTTCTTTTTCTGTTCTTGTGTCAGTTTGCTGAGAATGATGTTCTCCAGATTCATCCATGTCCCTACAAAGGACACAAACTCATCATTTTTGATTGCTGCATAATATTCCATGGTGTATATGTGCCACATTTTCCCAGTCCAGTCTATCATCGTTGGGCATTTGGGTTGGTTCCAGGTCTTTGCTATTGTAAACAGTGCTGCAATGAACATTCGTGTGCATGTGTCCTTATAGTAGAACGATTTATAGTCCTTGATAGATACCCAGTAATGGGATTGCTGGGTCAAATGGAATTTCTATTTCTAGGTCCCTGAGGAATCGCCACACTGTCTTCCACAATGGTTGAACTAATTTACACTCCCACCAACAGTGTAAGAGTGTTCCTATTTCTCCACATCCTCTCCAGCATCTGCTGTCTCCAGATTTTTAATGATCGCCATTCTAACTGGCGTGAGATGGTATCTCAATGTGGTTTTGATTTGCATCTCTAATGACCAATGACGATGAGCACTTTTTCATATGTTTGTTGGCCTCATGTATGTCTTCTTTGTAAAGTTTCTGTTCATATCCTTTGCCCATTTTTGAATGGGCTTGTTTGTTTTTTTCCTGTAAATCTGTTTGAGTTCTTTGTAAATTCTGGATATCAACCCTTTGTCAGATGTGTAAACTGCAAAGATTTTTTCCCATTCTGATGGTTGCCGATTCACTCTAGTGACTGTTTCTTTTGCCGTGCAGAAGCTGTGGAGTTTGATTAGGTCCCATTTGTCTATTTTGGCTTTTGTTGCCAATGCTTTTGGTGTTTTGTTCATGAAGTCCTTGCCTACTCCTATGTCCTGAATGGTTTTGCCTAGATTTTCTTCTAGGGTTTTTATGGTGTCAGGTCTTACGTTTAAGTCTTTAATCCATCTGGAGTTAATTTTAGTGTAAGGTGTCAGGAAGGGGTCCAGTTTCTGCTTTCTGCACATGGCTAGCCAGTTTTCCCAACACCATTTATTAAATAGGGAATCCTTTCCCATTGCCTGTTTTTGTCTGGTTTATCAAAGATAATATGGTTGTAGATGTGTTGTGTTGCCTCCGATGCCTCTGTTCTGTTCCATTGGTCTATATCTCTGTTTTGGTACCAGTACCATGCTGTTTTGATTACTGTAGCCTTGTAGTATAGTTTGAAGTCTGGTAGCGTGATGCCTCCCGCTGTGTTCTTTTTGCTTAGAATTGACTTGGCTATGCGGGCTCTTTTTGGTTCCATATGAAATTCATGGTGGTTTTTTCCAGTTCTGTGAAGAAATTCAATGGTAGTTTGATGGGGATAGCATTGATTGTGTAAATTACTTTGGGCAGTATAGCCATTTTCACGATATTGATTCTTCCTAACCACGAACATGGAATGTTTCTCCATCTGTTTGTGTCCTCTTATTTCGTTGAGCAGTTGTTTGTAGTTTTCCTTAAAGAGGTCCCTTACATTCCTAGTGAGTTGTATTCCTAGGTATTTTATTTTCTTTGTAGCAATTGTGAATGGCAGTTCATTCTTGATTTGGTTCTCTTTAAGTCTGTTATTGGTGTATAGGAATGCTTGTGATTTTTGAACATTGATTTTATATCCTGAGACTTTGCTGAAGTTGCTTATCAGTTGCAGGAGCTTTTGGGCTGAGGTGATGGGGTCTTCTAGGTATACTATCATGTCGTCTGCAAATAGAGACAATTTGGCTTCCACCTTTCCTATTTGAATACCCTTTATTTCTTTTTCTTGCCTGATTGCTCTGGCTAGAACTTCCAGTACTATGTTGAATAGAAGTGGTGAGAGAGGCATCCTTGTCTAGTGCCAGATTTCAAAGGAATGCTTCCAGTTTTGCCCATTAAGTATGATATTGGCTGTTGGTTTGTCATAAATAGCTTTTATTACTTTGAGATATGTTCCATCAATACCAAGTTTATTGAGGGTTTTAGCATAAAGGGCTGTTGAATTTTGTCAAATGCCTTCTCTGCATCAATTGAGATAATCATGTGATTTTTGTTTTGCTTCTGTTTATGTGGTGAATTACATTTATAGACTTGTATGTTGAACCAGCCTTGCATCCCCGGGATGAATCCTACTTGATCATGATGGATAAGTTTTTTAATGTGCTGTTGCAATCGGTTTGCCAGTATTTTATTGAAGATTTTTGCATCTATGTTCATCATGGATATTGGCCTGAAGTTTTCTTTTCTTGTTGAGTCTCTGCCAGGTTTTGGTATCAGGATGATGTTGGTCTCATAAAATGATTTGGGAAGGGTTCCTTTTTGGATTATTTGGAATAGTTTCAGAAGGAATGGTACCAGATCCTCTTGTGTGTCTGGTAGAATTCAGCTGTGAACCCATCTGGACCTGGGCTTTTTGTGTGGTAGGTTTAATTGCTGCCTCAACTTCAGACCTTGTTATTGGTCTATTCATAGTTTCGGCTTCCTCCTGGTTTAGGCTTGGGAGGACACAGGCGTCCAGGAATTTATCCATTTCTTCCTGATTTACTAGTTTATGTGCATAGAGTTGTTTGTAGTATTCTCTGATGATGGTTTGAATTTCTGTGGAATCTGTGGTGATTTCCTTTATCATTTTTATTGCATCTATTTGGTTGTTCTCTCTTCTTTTTTATCAGTCTGGCTAGTGGTCTGTCTATTTTGTTGATCTTTTCGAAAACCAGCTCTTAGATTTATTGATTTTTGAAGGGTTTTTCTTGTCTCTATCTCCTTCAGTTCTGCTCT
>CM038406.1:102079216-102283076 GCA_021498475.1 Saguinus midas | reverse complement strand
AATCTGTCTTTATTTGATTTCCACAAAGCAGCCACAAGGAAAAAATAATAATTATGTAATGCTGCACCCCTTTGCTGGTCATTTTTGTGCTGTGATTAAGCCAGAATACTGTGTAGCATTCCAATTTTAGTGTAGGTTGCACTGAAGCAAGCACATGCCATACTCGCCTCAGCTTTTTTATGTTTTTCTGTTTTTATGTTTTTTATAGGGAGCAGGCTGTGTTGTGTCTTTCACAGCCAGTCTCGAACCTGTTACCTCACAATCTTCCCACCTCAGCATTCAAAGTGCTGGGATAATAGGCCTGAGGAGCAAAGCCCTAACCAAATTGTGTTTTTCTTTTAAAGACCGAGTTTCACCATGTTGGTCGAGTGGGTATCGAACTCGAAACTTCTCATGATCCACCCACCTTGTGTTCCAGGCGCCTGAATGACAGTCTCCTGTGAGTCTCCGTGTTCAGCTGGCCGCCTTTATTGTTAAAAAAGAAATCAGAGAGACTGTGCCAGGCACAGTGACTCATGCCAGCAATATTAGCACTTTGGGAGGATGAGGTGTGTAGGTCACCTGAGGTCATGAGTTTGAGGTTAGCCTGGGCATCCTGGTTAAAAATCACCTCACATAGAAAAAGAGAAAAAAAAAGAAAAGTAATTAGATAGATGATTGTATGCAATTGTAACAAAACCAGGTTCCAGGTGACTCCACCCCCAGCCCTGCCTTTTTTTACGATGTACTGTTTTTTCCTTTTCACCATGGCCATCGGGCAACAGTGTGATTTCTGCTTATTGCAACACCTGCCTTTGGGTTCAAGCGATTGTCCTGAAATGCCCTTCAAGTAACAGGGGTTGCAGGTGTCTGCACCACCAGGTCCAGCTACCTTTTTATTTTTATTATTTTGTACCTCAAATCTGTATTTATTTGATTTCCACAAAGCAGCCACAAGGGAAAAAAATAATTACATAATGCTGCAACCCATTGCTGGTCATTTTTGCGCTGCGGTTTAGCCAAAATTCTGTGTAGTGTCCCAATTTTAGTGTAGGTGCTGCCGAAGCGAGCACATTCCATACCTGCCTCAGCTTTATTATGTTTTTCTGTTTATATGATTTTTTAAGGAGTGGGCTGTGCTGTGTCTTTCAAGGCCAGTCTTGAACCTGTGACTTCACGATCTGCCCACTTCAGCATTCAAAGTGCTGGGATAATAGGCCTGAGAAGCAAAGCCCTAACCAAATTGTGTTTTTCTTTTAAAGACCGGGTTTCACCATGTTGGTCAGGCGGGTATCGAACTCGCAACTTCTCATCTTCCGCCCTCCTTGTTTTCCAGGCACCTGAATGACAGTCTCCTGTTAGTCTCCATGTTCGGCTGGCCGCCTTTATTGTTAAAAAAGAAATCAAAGAGACTGTGCCAGGCACGGTGACTCACACCAGCAATCTTAGCACTCTGGGAGGATGAGGTGGGTAGGTCACCTGAGGACACGAGTTCAAGGTTAGCCTGGACATCCTGGTTAAAAATCACCTCACATAAAAAAGAAGAAAAAAAATAAGAAAAGTAATCAGACAGATGATTGTGTGCAATTGTAACAAAACCAGGTTCTGGGTGACTCCACCCCCAGCCCCGCCTTTTTTATGACATATTGTTTTTCTCTTTTCACCATGACCATCGTGCAACAGTGCGATTTTTGCCTATTGCAACACCTGCCCTTTGGGTTCAAGCAATTGTCCTTCAGTGCCTTTCAAGTAGCTGGGGTTGCACATGTCCACACCACCACATACAGCTAACTTTTTATTTTTATTTTTTGTACCACAAATCTGTCTGTATTTGATTTCCACAAAGCAGCCACAAGGAAAAAAAATAATTACATAATGCTGCACCCCTTTGCTGGTCATTTTTGTGCTGCGGTTAAGCCAGAATTCTGTGTAGCATCCAAATTTTAGTGTAGGTGCTGTCGAGGCGAGCACATGCCATACCCACTTCTGCTTTTTTATGTTTATTTGTTTATGTGTTTTTTATAAAAAGCGGGCTGTGCTGTGTTTTTCGAGGCCAGCCTCAAACCTGTGACCTCAGGAACTGTCAGACTCGACATTCTAAGTGCTGTGACTACCGACCTGAGCAGTGGAGCCCAAACCAAGTTTTTATTTTATTTTAAAGACGGGGTTTCACCATGTTGGTCTGGCGGGTATCAAACCCGCAACTTCTCATAATTTGCTCACCTTGTTTTCTAGGAGCCTAAATGAAACTTTCTCATAAGTCTTTTTTTTCACCACCCGCCTTTATTTTTATGAAAAAAATCAGAGAGAGTGTTCCGGCACTGTTACTCTTGCCAGCAATCTTAGCACTCTGGGAAGCCGAGTTGTTTGAGTCACCTAAGGTTACGACTTTGAGGTCAGCCTGGACATCCCGGTTAAAAATCACCTCAAATAAAAAGAAGAAAAGAAAAAAGAAAAGTAATCAGAAAGATGATTGTGTGCAATTAGATGATTGTGTTTAACAAAACCAGGTTCTGCGTGACTCCACCCCCAGCCCCGCCATTTTTTGTGATGTACTGTTTTCCTCTTTTCACCATGGCCATCCTGCAACAGTGTGATTTTTGCTTCTTGCAACACCTGCCTCTTAGGTTCAAGCGATTGTCCTGCAGTGTCATTCAAGTAGCTGGGGTTGCAGGTGTCCACACCACCATGTCCAGCTAACTTTCTATTCTTATTTATTTCTACCTCAAATCTGTCTTATTTAATTTTGACAAAGCAGCCACAAGAAAAAAAAATAATTACCTAATGCTGCACCTTTTTGCTGGTCATTTTTGCACTGTGGTTAAGCCAGAATTCTGTGTAGCATCCCAATTTTAGTGTAGGTGCTGCCAAAGCGAGCACATGCCATACCCGCCTCAGCTTTTTTTATGTTTTTCTGTTTATATGTTTTTTATATGAAGAAGCCTGTGCTGTGTTCTTCGAGGCCAGCCTCAAACCTGTACCTCCCAATCAGCCCACCTTGGCATTCAAAGTGCTGGGATTAAAGGCCTGAGGAGCAGAGCCCAAACCAAATTTTGTTTTCCTTTTAAAGATGGAGTTTCACCAAGTTGGTCGGGCGGTTATCGAACCCACAACTTCTCATGATCCGCCCACCTTGTTTTCCAGGTGCCTGCATGAGTGAGTCTCCATGTTCGGCCCACTGCTTTATTGTAAAAAAAAGAAATTAGAGAGACTGTGCTGGCACTGTGACTCATGCCAGCAAACTTAGCACTCTTGGAGGTCAAGGTTGGTGGGTCACCTGAGGTCATGAGTTTGATGTTAGCCTGGGCATCTCAGTTGAAAATCACCTCACATAGAAAAAAAGAAAAGAAAAAAGTCAAGTAATCAGACAGACTAGTATGTGCAATTGTAACAAAACCAGGTTCAAGGTAACTCCACATTCGGCCTCACCTTTCTTTATGACATAGAGTTTCCCTCTTGTTACCTTGGCCATCGAGCAGCAGTGTGATTTTTGCTTATTGCAACACCCGCCTTTTGGGTTCAAGCAATTGTACTGCAATACCCTTCAAGTAGCTGGGGTTGCATGTGTCCACGCCACCATGTCCAACTTAATTTCTATTTTTCTTTTTTTGTACCTCAAGTCTGTCTTTATTTGATTTCCACAAAGCAGCCACAAGGAAAAATAAATAATTACGGAATGCTGAAGCTTTTTGCTAGTTATTTTTGTTGTGCGGTAAGCCAGAATTCTGTGTAGTGTCCCAATTTTAGTGTAGGTGCTGCCGACGTGAGCACATGCCATACCCTCCTCAGCTTTTTTATGTTTTTCTGTTTATGTGTTTTTTATAGAGAATGGGCTGTGCTGTGTTCGTCGAGGACAGCCTCAAACCTGTGACTTCCTGATCGGCCAGCCTCAGCATTCTAAGTGATGGGATTACAGGCCTGAGCAGCGGAGATGAAACCGAATTGTGTTTTCCTTTTAAAGACAAGGTTTCACCATGTTAGTCAGGCGGGTATCAATCTCGCAACATCTCATGATCTGCCTGCCTTGTTTTCCAGGCCCCTGAATGACAGTAGCCCCTGAGTCTCCATTTTCTGCCGGCTGCCTTTACTGTTAAAAAAAAATCAGAGAGACTGTGCCAGCACTGTGACTCACGCCAGCAATTTTAGCACCCAGGGGTGACGAGGTGGGTGGGTTACCTGAGGTCACGAGTTCAAGGTCAGCCTGGGCATTCCGGTGTAAAATCACCTCACATAAAAAAAGGAAAAGTAATCAGACACATGAGTGTGTGAAACTGTAACAAAATAAGGTTATGGGTAACTCCACCCCAGGCCCCGCCTTTCTCTATGATGTGCTGTTTTCCTCTGGTCACCATGGCCATGGTGCAACACTGTGATTCTTGCTTATTGCAACACCGGCCTATTGGGTTCAAGTGATTGTCCTGCAATGCCCTTCAAGTAGCTGGTGTTTCAGGTGTCTGCACCACCATGTCCAGCTAACCATGTATTTTTATTTCTTTTATTTCAGTTCAGTCTTTATTTGACTTCAACAATGCAGCCACAAAAAACAAAAAATAATTACGTAATGCTACACCTCTTTGCTGGTCATTTTTGCACTGTGGTTAAACAGGAATTCTGTGTAATGTCCCAATTTTAGTGTAGGTGCTGCCGAAGAGAGCACACACCATACCCACCTCAGCATTTATATAATTTTCTGTATATATGTTTTTTTGTTTGTTTTATTTTATTTTTTATTTTTTAAACTTTTATTGCATTATAGGTTTTGGGGTACATGTGCAGAATGTGCAAGATAGTTGCATAGGTACACACATGGCAGTGTGTTTTGCTGCCTTCCTCCCCTTCACCCACACTTGGCGTTTATCCCCAAGCTATTCCTCCCCAGCCACCCCACTGTCCCTCTCCCATTCACCCCAATAGACCCGTGTGTAGTAGACCCCCTCCCTGTGTCCATGTGTTCTCATTTTTCTCACCCACCTATGAGTGAGAATATACAGTATTTCTTTATCTGTTTTTGTGTCAGTTTGCTGAGACTGATGTTCTCCAGATTCATCCATGTCCTTACAAAGGACACAAACTCATCATTTTTGATTGCTGCATAATATTCCATGGTGTATATGTGCCACATTTTCCCAGTCCAGTCTATCATCGATGGGCATTTGGGTTGGTTCCAGGTTTTTGCTATTGTAAACAGTGCTGCAATGAACATTCGTGTGCATGTGTCCTTATAGTAGAACGATTTATAGTCCTTTGGATAGATACCCAGTAATGGGATTGCTGGGTCAAATGTAATTTCTATTTCTATGTCCTTGAGAAATCACCACATTGTCTTCCACAATGATTGAACTAATTTACACTCCCACCAACAGTGTAAGAGTGTTCCTCTTTCTCCACATCCTCTCCAGCATCTGCTGTCTCCAGATTTTTTAATGATCGCCATTCTAACTGGCGTGAGATGTTATCTCAATGTGGTTTTGATTTGCATCTCTCTACTGACCAGTGATGATGAGCACTTTTTCATATGTTTTTTGCCCTCATTTAAGTCTTCTTTTGTAAAGTGTCTGTTCATATCCTTTGCCTATTTTTGAATGGGCTTGTTTGTTTTTTTCCTGTAAATCTGTTTGAGTTCTTTGTAAATTCTGGATATCAGCCCTTTGTCAGATGGGTAAACTGCAAAGATTTTTCCCATTCTGATGGTTGCCGATTCACTCTAGTGACTGTTTCTGCAGAAGCTGTGGAGTTTGATTAGGTCCCATTTGTCTATTTTGGCTTTTGTTGCCAATGCTTTTGGTGTTTTGTTCATGAAGTCCTTGCCTACTCCTATGTCCTGAATGGTTTTGCCTAGATTTTCTTCTAGGTTTTTTATGGTGTCAGGTCTTACGCTTACGTCTTTAATCCATCTGGAGTTAATTTTAGTGTAAGGTGTCAGGAAGGGGTCCTGTTTCTGCTTTCTGCACATGGCTAGCCAGTTTTCCCAACACCATTTATTAAACAGGAATCCTTTCCCCATTGCCTGTTTTTGTCTGGTTTATCAAAGATAATATGGTTGTAGATATGTTGTGTTGCCTCTGATGCCTTCTGTTCTGTTCCATTGGTCTATATCTCTGTTTTGGTACCAGTACCATGCTGTTTTGATTACTGTAGCCTTGTAGTATAGTTTGAAGTCTGGTAGTGATGCCTCCGCTGTGTTCTTTTTGCTTAGAATTGACTTGGCTATGCGGCTCTTTTTTGGTTCCATATGAAATTCATGGTGGTTTTCCAGTTCTGTGAAGAAATTCAATGGTAGTTTGATGGGGATAGCATTGATTGTGTAAATTACTTTGGGCAGTATAGCCATTTTCACGATATTGATTCTTCCTAACCACGAACATGGAATGTTTCTCCATCTGTTTGTGTCCTCTCTTATTTCGTTGAGCAGTTGTTTGTAGTTTTCCTTAAGAGGTCCCTTACATTCCTAGTGAGTTGTATTCCTAGGTATTTTATTTTCTTTGTAGCAATTGTGAATGGCAGTTCGTTCTTGATTTGGTTCTCTTTAAGTCTGTTATTGGTGTATAGGAATGCTTGTGATTTTTGAACATTGATTTTATATCCTGAGACTTTGCTGAAGTTGCTTATCAGTTGCAGGAGCTTTTGGGCTGAGGTGATGGGGTCTTCTAGGTATACTATCATGTCGTCTGCAAATAGAGACAATTTGGCTTCCACCTTTCCTATTTGAATACCCTTTATTTCTTTTTCTTGCCTGATTGCTCTGGCTAGAACTTCCAGTACTATGTTGAATAGAAGTGGTGAGAGAGGGCATCCTTGTCTAGTGCCAGATTTCAAAGGAATGCTTCCAGTTTTTGCCCATTAAGTATGATATTGGCTGTTGGTTTGTCATAAATAGCTTTTATTACTTTGAGATATGTTCCATCAATACCAAGTTTATTGAGGGTTTTAGCATAAAGGGCTGTTGAATTTTGTCAAATGCCTTCTCTGCATCAATTGAGATAATCATGTGGTTTTTGTTTTTGCTTCTGTTTATGTGGTGAATTACATTTATAGACTTGCATGTTGAACCAGCCTTGCATCCCAGGATGAATCCTACTTGATCATGATGGATAAGTTTTTAATGTGCTGTTGCAATCGGTTTGCCAGTATTTTATTGAAGATTTTTGCATCTATGTTCATCATGGATATTGGCCTGAAGTTTTCTTTTCTTGTTGAGTCTCTGCCAGGTTTTGGTATCAGGATGATGTTGGTCTCATAAAATGATTTGGGAAGGGTTCCCTCTTTTTGGATTATTTGGAATAGTTTCAGAAGGAATGGTACCAGATCCTCTTTGTGTGTCTGGTAGAATTCAGCTGTGAACCCATCTGGACCTGGGCTTTTTTGTGTGGTAGGCTCTTAATTGCTGCCTCAACTTCAGACCTTGTTATTGGTCTATTCATAGTTTTGGCTTCCTCCTGGTTTAGGCTTGGGAGGACACAGGCCAGGAATTTATCCATTTCTTCCTGATTTACTAGTTTATGTGCATAGAGTTGTTTGTAGTATTCTCTGATGATGGTTTGAATTTCTGTGGAATCTGTGGTGATTTCCCTTTATCGTTTTTATTGCATCTATTTGGTTGTTCTCTCTTTTCTTTTTATCAGTCTGGCTAGTGGTCTGTCTATTTTGTTGATCTTTTCAAAAACCAGCTCTTAGATTTATTGATTTTTGAAGGGTTTTTCTTGTCTCTATCTCCTTCAGTTCTGCTCTGATCTTAGTTATTTCTTGTCTTTTTTGATCTTGCTCCTCTAGCTCTTTCAATTTTGACGATAGGGTGTCAATTTTGGATCTCTCCACTCTTCTCATGTGGGCACTTATTGCTATATATTTTCCTCTACAGACTGCTTTAAATGTGTCCCAGAGATTCTGGTTTGTGTCTTCATTCTCGTTGGTTTCAAAGAACTTCTTTATTTCTGCCTTCATTTCATTGTTTATCAATCAACATTCAAGAGCCAGTTGTTCAGTTTCCATGAAGCTGTGCGGTTCTGAGTTATTTTCTGAATTCTGAGTTCCAACTTGATTGCACTATGGTCTGAGAGACTGTTTGTTATGATTTCCGTTGTTTTGCATTTGCTGAGGGTGCTTTACTTCCAATTATGTGGTCAATTTTGGAGTAGGTGTGATGTGGTGCTGAGAAGAATGTATATTCTGTGGATTTGGGGTGGAGAGTTCTGTAAATGTCTATCAGGTTTGCTTGTTCCAGGTCTGAGTTCAAGTCCTGGATATCCTTGTTAATTTTCTGTCTGGTTGATCTGTCTGCTATTGACAGTGGAGTGTTAAAGTCTCCCACTATTATTGTGTGGGAGTCTAAGTCTCTTTGTAAGTCATTAAGAACTTGCCTTATATATCTGGGTGCTCCTACATTGGGTCCATATATATTTAGAATCGTTAGCTCTTCTTGTTGTATCGATCCTTTTACCATTATGTAATGACCTTCTTTGTCCCTTTTGATCTTTGTTGCTTTAAAGTCTATTTTATCAGAGATGAGAATTGCAACTCCTGCTTTTTGCTCTCCATTTGCTTGGTAAATCTTCCTCCATCCTTTTTTTGAGCCTTTGTGTATCTTTGCATGTGAGGTGGGTTTCCTGGATACAGCACACCGATGGGTTTTGGTTTTTATCCAATTTGCCAGTCTGTGTCTTTTGATTGGTGCATTTAGCCCATTTACATTCAGGGTTAATATTGTTATGTGTGAATTTGATACTGCCATTTTGATGCTAGCTGGCTGTTTTGCCCGTTGGTTCATGTACATTTTTCATTTTGTTGATGGTCTTTAGCATTTGGTATGCTTTTAGGATGGCTGTTACTGGTTGTTTCTTTCTATGTGTAGTGCCTCTTTCAGGAGCTCTTGTAAAGCAGGCCTAGTGGTGACAAAATCTCTGAGTACTTGCTTGTTCGTGAAGGATTTTATTTTCCTTCACTTATGAAGCTCAGTTTGGCTGGATATGAAATTCTGGGTTGAAAGCTCTTTTCTTTAAGGATGTTGAATATTGGCCCCACTCTCTTCTGGCTTGTAGAGTCTCTGCCGAGAGATCTGCTGTGAGTCTGATGGGCTTCCCTTTGTGGGTGACCGACCTTTCTCTCTGGCTGCCCTTAGTATTTTCTCCTTCGTTTCAACCCTGGTGAATCTGACGATTATGTGCCTTGGGGTTGCTCTTCTTGCAGAGTATCTTTGTGGTGTTCTCTGTATTTCCTGGAGTTGAGTATTGACCTGTCTTGCTAGGTTGGGGAAATTTTCCTGGATAATATCCTGAAGAGTGTTTTCCAGCTTGGATTCATTCTCTTCATCACATTCTGGTACACCTATCAAACGTAGGTTGGGTCTCTTCACATAGTCCCACATTTCTTGGAGATTTTGTTCATTCCTTTTTGTACTTTTTTCTTTAATCTTGGTTTCTCATTTTATTTCATTGAGTTGATCTTCAACTTCTGATATTCTTTCTTCTGCTTGGTCAATTCGGCTGTTGAAACTTGTGCATGCTTGTTCTCGTGTTGTGTTTTCAGCTCCTTCAATTCATTCATATTCCTCTCTAAGTTGTCCATTCTTGTTATCAATTCCTCGAATCTTTTTCAAATCTTTTTCAAGGTTCTTAGTTTCTTTGCACTGGTTTAGAACATGTTCCTTTAGCTCACTGAAGTTTCTCATTATCCACTTTCTGAAGTCTGATTCCGTCATTTCGTCACATTCATTCTCCGTCCAGCTTTGTTCCCTTGCTGGTGAGGAGTTTTGGTCCTTTTTGGAGGTGAGGTGTTTTGGTTTCAGGTGCTTTCCTCCTTTTTGCACTGGTTTCTTCCCATCTTTATGGATTTATCCGCCTGTCGTCTTAGTAGTTGCTGATTTTTCAATTGGGTCTCTGTGTGGACGCTGAGATTGTTGATGATGAAGTATTTCTGTTACTTAGTTTTCCCTCTAATGGTCTATCCCCTCTGCTCTATGAGTGCTGAGGTCCACTCCAGGCCCTGCTTGTCTGGGGTATACCTGCAGCAGCTGCAGAACAGTGAGGGATGATACCAGTTTCTTCTTCTGCTTTCCCTTTTCCAGAATGATGCCAGCCGAATGTCAGTCTGATTGGTTTTTTTCTGGGGTGACTCCTTGGATATACAGGGGTCAGGGTGCTGCTTGAGGAGACAGTCTGTGCTTTATAGGAGCTCCAGTGCTGAGCTGTGAGCTCCGTTGTTCATTCAGTGTTGTTGGGAGGTTGTTTGTGTCTGCTGCTATAGAACTCATAAAACACCACCCTTTTCCCCCCCCTTAGATGCTCTGTCTCAGGGAGTTGGGGCTTTCTTTATGAGTATCTGTTGCACTGTCCTGCCCCACTAGGTGGCAGTCTATTCACTATTTGCCTGCCGGGGCTCTGACCTGCTAGCCTGGGTCTGCCCTGTTGCTGCTGGGCTCCCTTCTGCTGTGGAGCGTGGAGTCTCTCTGTTATGGCAGGTTGCCTCGGCAATGGCAGGCTGCATCAGTTTTGGGCAGTACTTCAGTGGTGGTGGACTGCATCAGCAATGGTGGACGCCCCTCTCTCACCAGGCTGCACTGTTCTAGATGCTGGCAGCAAAACTCTCAGCCCCAAGCATCTGCAGTCACCGCCCTGCTTATCCCCATGAGCGTGGGACCCACCGAGCCTGATCACCCAGCTCCCTGCCTCAGAGTCCATCCTCTCTCTTTCTCTCTTCCTCTCCGCAAGCTGAAAGGTCAATTCTCTCACTGGCACCCCAGTAGCCTGCCGATAGGGCACTGGGATCCATGCGATCTCTCATGCCGCTGCCCATTACCCCGGCTCAGATCACGCTTTCAAGGAAACTCCTGGTCTGGCTCATTGTCCAAGTCCCGTTCAATCAGATGAACATGCCAATCTGCCCTTCCAAATCTCAGATTGCCGGTTTAACAGGGCACCCAGACCAGTGAGTTCCACACCGAGTCCCGCTGTGGCACCTGCCGAAGAGGCGTCAGGAGCCGGCTGCATTAGCCGGCTGCGCTAGCGTACCGTGTCTCTCCCACACCTGGGACTTTCAACGCTCTGTGGGCATAAAAGGAACATCCGAGAATGTGGCTAGGACTCACCCTCTGTGCCTTCACTGAGAGCTGCAATCCTGAGTCGCCTCTATGACGCCATCTTGCCTCCTCCTCCACCTTTTTTCTCTTTTTTTATGTGAGGTGTGTTTTCATTGGGATGCCCAGGCTGACCTCAAACTCATGACCTCAGGTGACCTGCCCACCTTGGCCTCCCGAAGTGCTAAGATTGCTGGCATGAGTCACAGTGCTCTGCACAGTCTCTCTGATTTTTTTTTTTAACAATAAGGTCGGCCGGCCAGGCATGGTGACTTACTGGATTCTGTCATCCAGAAGCCTCGAAAACCAATGCTGGTGGATAACAAGAGTTTGGGGGTTTGAGACCTGCCAGACAAACATGGTGAAACCCCGTCTTTAAAACAAAAACACAATTTGCTTTGGCTCCACTGGTTAGGCCTGTAATCCCAGAACTTACAATGCCAATGTGATCGGATCCTGAGGTCACAGGTTCGAGAATGGCCTCAAAAGACACAGCACAGCCTGCTCCCTATACAAAACATATAAACAGAAAAACATAAAAAAGCTGAGGCGGGTATGGCAGCACCTACACTAAAATTAGGACTCTACTCAGAATTCCGGCTTAACTGCAGTGCAAAAATGACCAGCAAAGGTATGCAGCATTATGTAATTATTTTTTTTGTGTGTGGCTGCTTTCTGGAAATCAAATAAAGACAGATTTGAGGTACAAAAAAATTAAAATAGGAAGTTAGCTGGACGTGGTGGTGCAGACACCTGCAACCCCAGCTACCTGAAGGGCATTTCAGGACAATCACTTGATCCCAAAACGCAGGTGTTGCAATAAGCAAAAATCACACTCTTGCACCCCAGCCATGGTGACAAAAGGTAAACAGTACATCACAAAGAAAGGCGGGTCGAAGAGTGGAGTCACCTGGCACCTGGTTTTGTTACAATTGCACACACTCATTTGTCTGATTACTTTCATTCTTTCTTTTCTCTTTTTTTATGTGAGGTATTTTTTCACTGGAATGCCCAGGCTGACCTCGAACTCGTGACCTCAGGTGACCTGCCTACATCAGCCTCCCAAAGTGCTAAGATTGCTGGCGTGAGACACAGCACCCGGCACAGTCTCTCTGATTTCTTTTTTAACAATAAAGTCGGCCAGCCGGGCAAGGTGACTCACCAGAGACTGTCATTTAGGTGCCTTGAAAACCAAGGCGGGCGAATCACGAGAAGTTGCGGGTTCGAGACCCGCCAGACCAACATGATGAAACCCCGTCTTTAAAATGAAAACCCAATTTGGTTTGGGCTCCGCTGCTCAGGCCTGTAATCCCAGCACTTACAACGCAAAGGTGGGTGGATACTGAGGTCACCATTTCGAGACTGGCCTCGAAAGACACAGCACAGCCAGCTCTTTATAAAAAACATATAAAGAGAAAAACATAAAAAAGCTTAGGCGGGTATGGCATATGCTCGCTTCAGCAGCACCTACACTAACATTGGGACCCTACACAGAATTTTGGCTTAACCACAGCACAAAATTGACCAGCAAAGGGGTGCAGAGTTTTATAATTATTTTCTTTTCTTTGTGGCTGCTTTCTGGAAATCAAATAAAGACAGATTTCAGGTACAAAAATCTTAAAATAGGAAGTTAGCTGGACGTGGTGGTGTGGACACCTGAAACCCCAGCTACTTAAAGGGCATTGCAGGAAAATTGTTTGAACCCAAAAGGCAGGTGTTGCAATAAGCAACAATCGCACTGTTGCACCCTGGCCATTGTGACAAAAGGGAAACAGTACATCACAAAGAAAGGAGGGGTGAAGAGCAGAGTCACCCGGCACCTAGCTTTTTTACAATTGCACAAACTCAGCTGTCTGATTACTTATTTTTTTTTCTTTTCTCTTTTTTTATGTGAGGTGTTTTTCATTGAAGTGCCCAGGCTGACCTCGAACTCCTTACCTCATGTGACGTGCCCACATCGGCCTCCCAATTTGCAAAGATTGCTGGCATGAGTCACAGCCCTGGGCACAGTCTCTCTGCTTTCCTATTTAACAATAAAGTCGGCCGGCCGGGCCCGGTGACTCACTGGAGACTGTCATACAGGAGGCTCGAAAACAAAGGCGGGTGGATCACGAGAAGTTGGGGGTTCGAGACCAGCCCGACCAACATGGTGAAACCCCGTCTTTAAAACAAAAACACAATTTGGTTTGGGCTCCGCTGCTCAGTCCTGTAATTCCAGCACTTAGAATGCCAATGTGATCGGATCCTGAGGTCACAGGTTCGAGACTGGCCTCAAAGACACAGCACAGCCTGCTCCCTATACAAAACATATAAACAGAAAACATAAAAAGCTGAGGCGGGTATGGCAGCAGCACCTACACTAAAATTGGGATGCTACACAGAATTCGGCTTAACCGCAGTGCAAAATGACCAGCAAAGGTGCAGCATTATAATTATTTTTTTCTTGTGGCTGCTTTGTGGAAATCAAATAAAGACAGATTTGAGGTACAAAAATAAAATAGAAAGTTAGCTGGACGTGGTGGTGCAGACACCTGCAACCCAGCTACTTGAAGGGCATTGCAGGACAATCACTTGAACCCAAAAGGCAGGTGTTTCAATAAGCAAAAATCACACTGGTGCACACCCAGCCATGGTGACAAGAGGAAACAGTACATCACAAAGAAAGGCGGGTGAAGAGTGGAGTCACCTGGCACCTGGTTTTGTTACAATTGCACACACTCATCTGTCTGATTACTTTCATTCTTTCTTTTCTCTTTTTATGTGAGGTATTTTTCACTGGAATGCCCAGGCTGACCTCGAACTCGTGACCTCAGGTGACCTGCCACATCAGCCTCCCAAAGTGCTAAGATTGCTGGCGTGAGACACAGCACCCGCACAGTCTCTCTGATTTCTTTTTAACAATAAAGTCAGCCAGCGGCAAGGTGACTCATGGAGACTGTCATTCAGGCCCTGGAAAACAAGGCGGGTGGATCATGAGAAGTTGGGGTTCGAGACCCGCCCGACCAACATGGTGAAACCCGTCTTTAAAATGAAAACACAATTTGGTTTGGGCTCCGCTGCTCAGGCCTGTAATCCCAGCACTTAGAATGCTGAGGTGGGCAGATCGTGAGGTCACAGGTTTGAGACTGGCCTCAAAAGACACAGCACAGCCAGCTCTTTATAAAAACATATAAACAGAAAACATAAAAAGCTGAGGCGGGTATGGCATGTGCTCGCTTCAGCAGCACCTACACTAAAATTGGGATGCTACACAGAATTCTGGCTTAACCGCAGTGCAAAAATGACCAGCAAAGGTGCAGCATTATGTAATTATTTTTTTTTCTTGTGGCTGCTTTGTGGAAATCAAATAAAGACAGATTTGAGGTACAAAAAATAAAATAGAAAGTTAGCTGGACGTGGTGGTGTGGACACCTGCAACCCCAGCTACTTGAAGGGCATTGCAGGACAATCGCTTGAACCCAAAAGGCAGGTGTTGCAATAAGCAAAAATCGCACTGTTGCACCCTGGCCATGGTGACAAGAGGAAACAGTACATCATAAAGAAAGGCAGGGCCGTAGGTGGAGTCACCTGGAACCTGGTTTTGTTACAATTGCACACACTCATCTGTCTGATTACTTTTCTTTTTCTTTTCTCTTTTTATGTGAGGTGATTTTTAACCAGAATGCCCAGGCTGACCTCGAACTCGTGACCTCAGGTGACCCACCACCTCGGCCTCCCAGAGTGCTAAGATTGCTGGCATGAGTCACAGCGCCTGGCACAGTCTCTCTGATTTCTTTTTAACAATAAAGTCGGCCGGCCAAACCGGTGACTCACGGGAGACTGTCATTCAGGCGCCTGGAAAACAAGGCGGGCGGATCATGAGAAGTTGCGAGTTCGAGACCCGCCTGACCAACATGGTGAAACCCCATCTTTAAAATGAAAACACAATTTGGTTTGGGCTCCGCTGCTCAGGCCTGTAATCCCAGCACTTAGAATGCCAAGGCAAGTGGATCTCGAGGTCACAGGTTTGAGACCAGCCTCAAAAGACACAGTGCAGCCCGATCCCTATAAAAAACACATAAAGAAAAAAAACATAAAAAAGCTGAGGCGGGTATGGCATGTGCTCGCTTCAGCAGCACCTACACTAAAATTGGGACACTACACAGAATTCTGGCTTAACCGCAGTGCAAAAATGACCAGCAATAAAGTGCAGTGTTATGTAATTATTTTTTTTCCTTGTGGCTGCTTTGTGGAAATCAAATAAAGACAGATTTCAGGTACTAAAATATTAAAATAGAAAGTTAGCTAGACGTGGTGGTGCAGACACCTGCAACCCCAGCTACTTAAAGGGCATTGCAGGACAATCACTTGAACCCAAAAGGCAGGTGTTGCAATAAGCAAAAATCGCACTGTTTCACCCCAGCCATGGTGACAAGAGAAAACAGTACATCATAAAGAAAGGCAGGGCGGAAGGTGGAGTCACCCGGCACCTGGTTTTGTTACAATTGCACACACTCATCTGTCTGATTACTTTTCTTTTTCTTTTTCTTTTTTATGTGAGGTGATTTTCTGGGATGCCCAGGCTGACCTCGAACTCGTGACCTCAGGTGACCCACCACCTCGGCCTCCCAGAGTGCTAAGATTGCTGGTGTGAGTCACAGTGCCGGCACAGTCTCTCTGATTTTTTTTAACAATAAAGTCGTGGCCGGGCACCGAGACTCATGGGAGACTGTCATTCAGGCGCCTGGAAAACAAGGCGGGCGGATCATGAGAAGTTGCGAGTTGAGACCTGCCCGACCAACATGGTGAAACCCCATCTTTAAAATGAAAACACAATTTGGTTTGGGCTCTGCTGCTCAGGCCTGTAATCCCAGCACTTAGAATGCTGAGGTGGGCAGATCGTGAGGTCACAGGTTTGAGACTGGCCTCAAAAGACACAGCACAGCCCACTCCCTATAAAAACATATAAACAGAAAAACATAAAAAGCTGAGGTGGTATGGCATGTGCTCTCTTCGCAGCACCTCCACTAAAATTGGGATGCTACACAGAATTCTGGCTTAACTGCAGCACAAAAATGACCAGCAAAGGGTGCAGCATTATGTAATTTTTTTTTCCTTGTGGCTGCTTTGTGGAAATCAAATAAAGACAGATTTGAGGTACAAAAAATAAAAATAGAAAGTTAGCTGGACGTGGTGGTGTGACACCTGCAACCCCAGCTACTTGAAGGGCATTGCAGGACAATCGCTTGAACCCAAAAGGCAGGTGTTGCAATAAGCAAAAATCGCACTGTTGCACCCTGGCCATGGTGACAAGAGGAAAACAGTATGTCATAAAGAAAGGCAGGGCTGAAGGTGGAGTCACCTGGCACCTGGTTTTGTTACAATTGCACACACTCATCTGTCTGATTACTTTTTTTTTTCTTTTCTTTTTATGTGAGGTGATTTTTAACCAGATGCCCAGGCTGACCTCGAACTCATGACCTCAGGTGACCCACCTACCTCAGCCTCCCAGAGTGCTAAGATTGCTGGTGTGAGTCACAGTGCTGGCACAGTCTCTCTGATTTCTTTTTAACAATAAAGTCGGCCAGCCGGGCACGGTGACTCACCGGAGACTGTCATACAGGCGCCTCGAAAACCAAGGCGGGCGGATCATGAGAAGTTGCGAGTTTGAGACCCGCCCGACCAACATGGTGAAACCCCATCTTTAAAACAAAAACACAATTTGGTTTGGGCTCTGCTGCTCAGGCCTGTAATCCCAGCACTTAGAATGCTGAGGCGGGCAGATCGTGAGGTCACAGGTTTGAGACTGGCCTCAAAAGACACAGCACAGCCCACTCCCTATAAAAACATATAAACAGAAAAACATAAAAAAGCTGAGGTGGGTATGGCATGTGCTCGCTTTGGCAGCACCTACACTAAAATTGGGACACTACACAGAATTCAGCTTAAAGGCAGCAGAAAAATGACCAGCAAAAAGGTGCAGCATTATGTAATTTTTTTTTCTAGTGGCTGCTTTTTAAAAATCAAATAAAGACAGATTTCAGGTACTAAAATATTAAAATAAAAAGTTAGCTGGACATGGTGTTGCGAACACCTGCAACCCCAGCTACTTGAAGGGCATTGCAGGAAATCGCTTGAACCCAAAAGTCAGGTGTTGCAATAAGCAAAAATCACACTGTTGCACCCTGGCCATGGTGACAATATAAAAACAGTATGTCATAAAGAAAGGCAGGGCAGAGGGTGGAGTCACCTGGCACCTGGTTTTGTTACAATTGCACACACTCATCTGTCTGATTACTTTTCTTTTTCTTTTCTTTTTTATGTGAGGTGTTTTTTCATTGGGATGCCCAGGCTGACCTTGAACTCATGACCTCAGGTGACCTGCCCACATCGGCCTCCCAATGTGCTAAGATTGCTGGCGTGAGTCACAGCGCCTGGCACAGTCTCTCTGATTTCTTTTTTAACAATAAAGTCAGCCAGCCGGGCACAGTGACTCACTGGAGACTGTCATACAGGTGGCTCGAAAACCAAGGTGGGTGGATCACGAGAAGTTGCGGGTTTGAGACCCGCCTGACCAACATGGTGAAACCCTGTCTTTAAAATGAAAACACAATTTGGTTTGGGCTTTGCTGCTCAGGCCTGTAATCCCAGCACTTACAATGCCAAGGCGGGCAGATCCTGAGGTCACAGGTTCGAGACTGGCCTCAAAAGACACAGCACAGCCTGCTCCCTATAAAAACATATAAACAGAAAAACATAAAAAAGCTGAGGCAGGTATGGCATTTGCTCGCTTTGGCAGCACCTACACTAAAATTGGGATGCTACACAGAATTCCGGCTTAACCAAAGGGCAAAAATAACCAGCAAATAAGTGCAGCATTAGGTAATTTTTTTTTCTTGTGGCTGCTTTCTGGAAATTAAATACAGACAAATTTCAGGTACAAAAAAATTAAAATAGGAAGTTAGCTGGATGTGGTGGTGTGGACACCTGCAACCCCAGCTACTTGAAGGGCATTGCAGGACAATCGCTTGAACCCAAAAGGCAGGTGTTGCAATAAGCAAAAATCGCACTGTTGCAGCCCAGCCATGGTGACAAGAGGAAACACAGTCATAAAGATGGGGCCAGGTGGAGTCACTAAACCTGGTTTTGTTACAATTGCACAAACTCAGCTGTCTGATTAGTTTCCTTTATTCTTTTCTTTTTTTTATGTGAGGTTTTTTTTCATTTGGATGCCCAGGCTGACCTCAAACTCGTGACCTCAGGTGACCCACCCACCTCAGCCTCCCAGAGTGCTAAGATTGCTGGCGTGAGTCACAGTGCCAGCACAGTCTCTCTGATTTTTTTTAACAATAAAGTCGGCCGGCCGGGCCCGGAGACTCAAGGAGACTGTCATAGGTACCAAGGCAGGCGGATCATGAGAAGTTGCGAGTTTGAGACCCGCCCGACCAACATGGTGAAACCCCATCTTTAAAACAAAAACACAATTTGGTTTGGGCTCCGCTGCTCAGGCCTGTAATCCCAGCACTTAGAATGCAGGCAGGCAGATCGTGAGGTCACAGGTTCGAGACTGGCCTCAAAAGACACAGCACAGCCTGCTCTATAAAAACATAAACAGAAAACATAAAAAGCTGAGGTGGGTATGGCATGCTGCTTCAGCAGCACCTACACTAAAATTGGGATGCTACACAGAATTCCAGTTTAACCGCAGTGCAAAAATGACCAGCAAAGGGGTGCAGCATTATGTAATTTTTTTTCTTGTGGCTGCTTTGTGGAAATCAAATAAAGACAGATTTGAGGTACAAAAATAAAAATAGAAAGTTAGCTGGACGTGGTGGTGCAGACACCTGCAACCCCAGCTACTTGAAGGGCATTGCAGGACAATCGCTTGAACCCAAAAGGCAGGTGTTGCAATAAGCAAAAATCGCACTGTTGCACCCAGCCATGGTGATGAGAGAAAACATAATCAAGTGAGTTAATTTTTTTCTTCTGTCCTGATCTTTTTTTACAATCATTTTTCACACATCTTTCCTTTTCTGTGCTTTTACTGCTTTTCTGCCCAGAATTGATTTTTATCTGGAGCTGACAAACAAACACATCACCTGCTCCCACCAAAAAGCTGACAGTGAATCTAAGAGTCCCAGGAGAAGACTCATTGAGAAAGATTTAAAGCAAAAGTATAAAAACACTGACATAAAACTCTGAATGGGCTAGATCCAGTTAGACTTCTTGTCTCCCTTTTCCAGCAACTTTCCAGGTGGGATCACTGATGAGACTGCTGCTTTAAACAAAAAAAAAATAAAATAGAAAGTTAGCTGGACATGGTGGTGTGGACACCTGCAACCCCAGCTACTTGAAGGGCATTGCAGGACAATCGCTTGAACCCAAAACAGGTGTTGCAATAAGCAAAATCACTGTTGCACCCAGCCATGGTGACAAAAAGAAAACAGTAAAAAAACATGGAGTCACCCGCACCTGGTTTTGTTACAATTGCACACACTCATCTGTCTGATTACCTTTCTTCTTTTTTTTTGTGGTGTTTTCTTGTGAGATAATGTTACCAGGTGACTACAATAAAGTGAAGATTGCTGGCGTGAGTCACCCTGCAACTCTGCACAAAAACACCCACTGACTGAACTGTCAAAATTAAAAAGTTGCACAGTTGCAATCACCTGTTCACCAACATGGTGATTCTTTTGATCGCACCTGTGGCCTGACCCAGCACTCATCCCAGAGAGCTGATCTGAGGTCACAGTGCCAGCCTGAGCACAGCCTCTATCTTTTTTACAATCAAAGAGACTGGCCGAACATGGAGACTGAGCTCATCCAGCCTGAACAACAGCATGAACTCATCAATTGAGTGAAACACTGCAAAAGTAAACACACTGTTTGCATGTTGGTTTGTAATCCAGTTGAAAAGGCAGAGATGAGGTCAGAAACTGAGTCTCACAGACACAGCTATAAAAAAAACATATAAACAGAAAAACATAAATAAGATGAGGCAGGTATGGCATGTACTCGCTTTGGCAGCACCTACACTAAAATTGAAATGCTACACAGAATTCCGGTTTAACTGCAGCGCAAAAATGACCAGCATTATGTAATTATTTTTTTTTTCTTGTGGCTGCTTTCCAGATATGAAATAAAGACAGATTTGAGGTACAAAGAAATTCAAATAGGAAGTTAGCTAGATGTGGTGGTGCAGACACCTGCAACCCCAGCTACTTGAAGGGCATTGCAGGACAATCGCTTGCACCCAAAAGGCAGGTGTTGCAATAAGCAAACATCGCACTGTTGCGCCCCAGCCACAGTGACAAAAGGAAACCAGTACATCATAAAGAAAAGTGGGGCAGGGGGTGGAGCCAAAAGTCACCTGGTTTTGTTACAATGGCACACACTCATCTGTCTGATTACTTTCCTTTTTACTTTTCGCTTATTTTATGTCAGTTGTTTTTTCATTGGGATGCCCAGGCTGACCTCGAACTCGTGACCTCAGGTTACCTGCCCAACTCGGCCTCCCAAAGTGCTCAGATTGCTGGCGTGACTCACAGCTCCCAGCACAGTCTCTCTCTGATTTTTTTAACAATAAAGTCGGCCAGGGCACGGAGACTCACAGGAGACTGTCATCCAGGCGCCTCAAAACAAGGTGGGCAGATCATGAGAAGTTGAGTTCGAGACCACCGACCAACATGGTGAAACCCCATCTTTAAAATGAAAACACAGTTTGGTTTGGGCTCCGCTGCTCAGGCCTGTAATTTCAGCACTTACAATGCTTAGGCAGGCGAATCCTGAGGTCACAGGTTCGAGACTGGCCTCAAAGACACAGCACAGCCTGCTCCCTATAAAAAAAAAACAAAACAGAAAAACATAAAGCTGAGGGTATGGCATGTGTTCACTTCAGCACCTACACTAAAATTGGGATGCTACACAGAATTCTGGCTTAACAGCAAAAATGACCAGCAAAGGTGCAGCATTATGTAATTATTTTTTTTCTTGTGGCTGCTTTGGAAATCAAATAAAGACAGATTTGAGGTACAAAAAATTAAAATAGGAAGTTAGCTGGACGTGGTGGTGCAGACACCTGCAACCCCAGCTACTTGAAGGGCATTGCAGGACAATCGCTTGAACCCAAAAGGCAGGTGTTGCAATAAGCAAAATCGCACTGTTGCACCCAGCCATGGTGACAAGAGGAAACAGTACATCATAAAGAAAGGCGGCTAGGTGGAGTCACCGGCACCTGGTTTTGTTACAATTGCACACACTCATCTGTCTGATTACTTTTCTTTTTCTTTTTCTTTTTATGTGAGGTGATTTTAACTGGATGCCCAGGCTGACCTCGAACTCGTGACCTCAGGTGACCCCACCTCGGCCTCCCAGAGTGCTAAGATTGCTGGTGAGTCACAGTGCCAGCACAGTCTCTCTGATTTTTTTTAACAATAAAAGCCGGCCAGGCATGAGACTCATGGGAGACTGTCATTCAGGCGCCAAAACAAGGTGGGCAGATCATGAGAAGTTGAGTTCGAGACCCGCCCGACCAACATGGTGAAACCCGTCTTTAAAATGAAAACACAATTTGGTTTGCTGCTCAGGCCTGTAATCCCAGCACTTAGAATGCTGAGGTGGCAGATCGTGAGGTCACAGGTTTGAGACTGGCCTCGAAAGACACAGCACAGCCCTCCTATAAAAAAAAACAAAAAAAACATAAAAAGCTGAGGCGGTATGGCATGTGCTCGCAGCACCTACACTAAAATTGGGATGCTACACAGAACCAACCTGGCTGCAAAATGACCAGCAAAGTGCAGCATTATATTTTTTTTTTTTGTTGTGCTGCTTTGTGGAAATCAAATAAAGACAGATTTGAGGTACAAAAATAAAAATAGAAAGTTATTGTGGACACCTGCAACCCCAGCTACTTGAAGGGCATTGCAGGACAATCGCTTGAACCCAAAAGGCAGGTGTTGCAATAAGCAAAATCACTGTTGCACCCAGCCATGGTGACAAGAGGAAACAGTACATCATAAAAGGTGGGTGGGGTGGAGTCACCTGCACCTGGTTTTGTTACAATTGCACACACTCATCTGTCTGATTACTTTTCTTTTCTTTTTCTCCTTTTTTAAGTGAGGTGCGTTTTCACCAGGATGCCCAGACTGACCTCGAACTCGCGACCTCAAGTGACCCACCCACCTCGGCCTTCCAAAGTGCTAGGATTGCTGGCATGAGTCAAAGCACCTGGCCCAGTCTCTCTTATTGTTTTTTTAACAATAAAGTCATCCAGCCAGGCAAGGTGGCTCACGGGAAACTGTCATCTAGGTGCTTCAAAGACCAAAGCAATGGCGAGGTTGGCGGATTGTGAGGTCACTGGATCCAGATTGGCCTTGAACGACAGAGCAAAACCCCCTCCCTATAAAAAAAAAAAAAGCTGAGCCGGGCATGGCATGTGCTCTCTTCAGCAGCACCTACACTAAAATTGGGACACTACACAGAAGGCTGTAGTGGCCGCAGCACAAAATGAAAAGCATTGGCAGGAAAATCTCTTGAACCCAAAAGGCAGGTGTTGCAATAAGCCAAGATTGCACTGTTGCACTCCAGACTGGGTGACAAGAGGGAAACAGTACGTCATAAAGGAAGACAGGGCAGAAGGTGGAGTTACCCGGCACCTTGTTTTGTTACAATTGTACACACTGATCTGATTTCTTCTTTTCTCTTTTTCTCTTTTTAAGCGAGGTGGGTTTTCACCAGGATTCCCAGGGTGACCTCGAACTCCTGACCTCAGGTAACCCACCCACCTCGGCCTCCCAAAGTGCTAGGATTGCTGGGGTGAGTCACAGTGCCCAGCCCAGTCTCTCTGATTTCTTTTTTAACAATAAAGTGTGCCGGCCAGGCACGAGGGCTCACGGGAGCCTGTCATTCAGGCATTTTGAAGACCAAGGCAGGTGGATCTCGAGAGGTTGTGGGTTCGATACTGGCCCGACCACCATGATGAAACCCTGTTGTTAAAACAAAAGCAAAACTTGGGTTGATCTCGACGGCACACGCCTGTAATCCCTACACTTTGGAATGTCAACATGGTCACAGTTTTGAGACTGGCCTCAAACGACATAGCGCAACCCGCTCCCTATAAAAAATGTAAAAACAGAAAAAAATAAAGAAGCTGAGCTGGGCATGACATGTGCTCGCTTTGGCAGCACCTACACTAAAATTGGGACTCTCCACACAAGGCTGGCCTGGTCACAGTGCAAGTATGACAAGCAAAGGGGTGCAGCATTTCATATTTTTTGTTGTTGTTGTTGCCATTGTGGCTGTTTTGTAGAAATAAAGTACAGACACATTTGAGGTACAAAAAAAATAGAACGTTAGCTGGACGTGGTGGTGCAGACAGCTGCAACCCCAGCTACTTGGGAGGCATTGGCAGGGCAATCGCTTGAACCCAGGAGGCAGGTGTTGCAATAAGCCAAGATTGCACTGTTGCACTCCAGCCTGGGTGGCAAGAGGGAAAAAGTATGTCATAAAGGAAGGCGGGGCAGAAGGTGGAGTCACTAGGCACCTTGTTTTGTTACAATTGTACACACTGATCTGTCTGATTTCTTTTATTTTTATTTTTCTCCTTTTTTAAGTGATGTGGGTTTTCACTGGCATGCCCAGGCTGACCTCAAACTCGTGACCTCATGTGACCCACCCACCTCCCAAAGTGCTAAGATTGCTGGTGAGTCACACAGCCCACTCTCTGATTTCTTTTTAACAATAAAGTCGCCAGGCAAGGTGGACTCATGGAGACTGTCATCCAGGTGCTCAAAACAAGGTGGGCAGATCATGAGTTGCAGTTTGAGACCTGACCAACATGGTGAAACCCCATCTTTAAAATGAAAACAAAATTTGGTTTGGGCTCAGGCCTGTAATCCCAGCACTTAGAATGCTGAGGAAGGTGGATCAGACAGGTTTGACGAGACTCTGAAAGACACAGCAACCCTCCCTATAAAAAACAGAAAACATAAAAAGCTGAGAGGCATGGCATGTGCTCACTTGGCAGCACCTACACTAAAATTGGGATGCTACACAGAATTTGGCAGTGCAAAATGACCAGCAAATGTGCATATTTTATTTTTTTTTGTGCTGTTTTGAAATCAAATAAAGATATTTGAGGTACAAAAAAAAAATAGAAAGTTAGCTGGACGTGGTGGTGTGGACACCTGCAACCAGCTACTTGAAGGGCATTGCAGGACAATTGAACCCAAAAGGCAGGTGTTGCAATAAGCAAAATTGCACTGTTGCACCAGCCATGACAAGAGGAGTACATCAAAAAGAAAGGAAAGGTGGAGTCACCAGCACCTGTTTTGTTACAACACACTCATCTGTCTGATTTTCTTCTTTTCTTTTTTATGTGAGGTGATTTCACTGGGATGCCCAGGCTGACCTCAAACTGTGACCTCAGGTGACCCACCACCTCGGCCTCCCAAAGTGCTAAGATTGCTGGCATGAGTCACAGTGCTGGCACAGTCTCTCTCTGATTTCTTTTTAACAATAAAGTCAGCCAGGCCACACAAGGTGGCTCATGGAGACTGTCATCCAGGCTCAAAACAAGGCAGGCAGATCATGAGAAGTGGGTTTGAGACGCCTGACCAACATGGTGAAATGTCTTTAAAACAAAACAAATTGGTTGGGCTGGTGCTCAGGCCTGTAATCCCAGCACTTAGAATGCCAAGGTGGCAGATTGTGAGGTCACAGGTTCGAGACTGGCCTCAAAAGACACAGCAACCGCCTCTAAAACAAAAAACAGAAAACATAAAAAGCTGAGCGGGTATGGCATGTGCTTGCAGCACCTACACTAAAATTGGGATGCTACACAGAAGGCTCCAGCAGTGCAAAATGACCAGCAAAGGGTGCAGTTTCATTTTTTTTTTTTCTTGTGGCTGTTTTGTGAAATCAAATAAAGATAGATTTGAGGTACAAAAAAAATAGAAAGTTAGCTGGATGGGACACCTGAACCCCAGCTACTTGAAGGCATTGCAGGACAATCCTTGAACCCAAAAGGCAGGTGTTGCAATAAGCAAAAATCACTGTTGCACTCAGCCTGGGTGACAAGAAAACAGTACATCATAAAGAAAGGCAGTGGTGAGTCACTGGCACCTTTTGTTGTACACACATCTGTCTGATTACTTTTCTTTTCTTTTCTCTTTTTATGTGAGGTGATTTTCACCAGGATGCCCAGGCTGACCTCGAACTCGTGACCTCAGGTGACCCCACCTCCTCCCAAAGTGCTAAGATTGCTGTCACAGTGCCACAGTCTCTGATTTTAACAATAAAGTCGGCCGGCCGGGCAAGGTGGCTCATGACTGTCATCCAGGCCTCAAAAACAAGGCGGTGGATCATGAGAAGTTGCAGTTCAAGACCGCCCGACCAACATGGTGAAATCTTTAAAACACAAAATTTGGTTGCTGCTCAGGCCTGTAATCCCAGCACTTAGAATGCTGAGCGGGCAGATCGTGAGGTCACAGGTTCGAGACTGGCCTTGAAAGACACAGCACAGCTCCCCTAAAAAAAATAAAAACAAAAAAAAAAAAAGCTGAGCATGGCATGTATGCTTGGCAGCACCTACACTAAAATTGCTACACAGAACAAAACTGCAGCAAAATGCAAAAAGGTGCACATTTTTTTTTTTTGTGGCTGTTTTGAAAAAATCAAATCAGATAGATTTGAGGTACAAAAAAAATAGAAAGTTAGCTGGACTGGTGTGGACACCTGCAACCCCAGCTACTTGAAGGGCATTGCAGGACAATTGCTTGAACCCAAAAGGCAGGTGTTGCAATAAGCAAAAATCACACTGTTGCACCCAGCCTGGTGACAAGAGAAACAGAAATCATAAAGGGGGGGGTGGAGTCACGGCACCTGTTTTGTTACAATTGTACACACTCATCTGTCTGATTACTTTTCTTTTCTTTTCTTTTTATGTGATTTTCACCAGGATGCCCAGGCTGACCTCAACTGTGACCTCAGGTGACCCACACCTCGGCCTCCCAAAGTGCTAAGATTGCTGAGTGAGTCACAGCACAGTCTCTGATTTTTTAACAATAAAGTCAGTGGCTCATGGAGACTGTCCAGGTGCCTCAAAACAAGGTGGGTGGATCATGAGGTTGTGGTTTGAGACCGCCCAAAACCAACATGGTGAAACCCCGTCTTTAAAATGAAAACAAAATTGGTTTTTCGCTCAGGCCTGTAATCCCAGCACTTAGAATGCTGAGGCGGATGATGAGGTCACAGGTCTGAGACTGGCCTCAAACACACAGCCCACTATAAAAAAAAAAAAAAAAAACAGAAAAATAAAAAGCTGAGGCGGTATGGCATGTGCTCTTGCAGCACAAAATTGGGATGCTACACACAACTGGCAGTACAAATGACCAGCAAAGGTGCAGTGTTCCATATTTTTTTTCTTGGCTGTTTTGTGGAAATCAAATAAAGATAGATTTGAGGTACAAAAAATAAAATAGAAAGTTAGCTGGACGTGGTGTGACACCCCAGCTACTTGAAGGGCATTGCAGGACAATCGCCCCAAAAGGCAGGTGTTGCAATAAATCACACTGTTGCACTCAGCCTGGTGACAAGAGGAAACAGTACGTCATAAAGAAGGCGGGCAGGGGTGGAGTCACGGCACCTGGTTTTGTTACAATTGTACACTATCTGTCTGATTACTTTTCTTTTCTTTTTTATGTGAGGGTTTTCACCGGGATGCCCAGGCTGACCTCAACTCATGACCTCAGGTGACCCACCCACCTCGGCCTCCAAAGTGCTAAGATTTGGGTGAGTCACAGTGCCGGCACAGTCTCTCTGATTTCTTTTAATATAACAGGCATGGTGGGCACAGGAGCCTGTCATCCATTCAAACCAAGGATCATGAGGTTGCGGTTCGAGGCTGACCAACATGGTGAAACCTCTTTAAAACAAAACAAATTTGGTTTGTGGCTCAGGCCTGTAATCCCAGCACTTAGAATGCTGAGGTGGATTGTGAGGTCACAGGTTTGAGACTGGCCTCAAGACACAGCACAGTGCTCTATAAAAAAACATAAAACAGAAAAACATAAAAAGCTGAGGCATGGCATGTGCTCGCTTTGGCAGCACCTACACTAAAATTGGGATGCTACACAGAAGGCTGCAAGTGCACAAATGCAAAAGCAAATGCAGCATTATATTTTTTTTTCTGGCTGTTTGGAAATCAAATAAAGACAGATTTGAGGTACAAAAATAGAAAGTTAGCTGGATGTGGTGTGGACACCTGCAACCCAGCTACTTGAAGGGCATTGCAGGACAATCGCTTGAACCCAAAAGGCAGGTGTTGCAATAAGCAAATCACTGTTGCACCAGCCTGGTGACAAGAGGAAACAGTATCATAAGAAAGGTGGGCGGGGGTGGAGTCACCTGGCACCTTTTGTTACAATTGCACACTCATCTGTCTGATTACTTTTCTTTTTCTTTTTCTTTTTTTATGAGTGGGTTTTCACTGGGATGCCCAGGCTGACCTCGAACTGACCTGACCCCACCTCGGCCTCCCAAAGTGCTAAGGTGGTGAGTCACAGTGCACAGTCTCTCTGATTTCTTTTTAACAATAGTCAGGCCAGTGGCTCATGGAGACTGTCATCCAGGTCCTCAAAACAAGGCAGGTGGATCATGAGGGTTGAGACACCTGACCAACATGGTGAAACCCCATCTTTAAACAAAAACAAAATTTTTGGTTTGGCTCAGGCCTGTAATCCCAGCACTTGAATGCGAGGTGGATCATGAGGTCACAGGAGACTGGCCTCAACACACAGCAACCTGCTCCTATAAAATAAAAAACAGAAAAAAATAAAAAAGCTGAGCCGGGCATGGTATGTGCTCGCTTCGGCAGCACCTACACAAAAATTGGGAAGCTACACAGAAGGCTCAGCGCAAAAATGACCAGCAAAGGTGCAGCATTTATATTTTTTTTTCCTTGTGGCTGTTTGTGAAATCAAATACAGATAGGTTTGAGTTACAAAAATAAAATAGAAAGTTAGCTGTATGTGATGGTGTGGACACCTGCAACCTCAGCTACTTGGGAGGCATTGGCAGGACAATCGCTTGAACCCAGGAGGCAGGTGTTGCAATAAGCCAAGATCACACTGTTGCACTCCAGCCTGGGTGACAAGAGGGAAACAGGACGTCATAAAGAAAGGCGGGGCAGGGGGTGGAGTCACCTGGCACCTCGTTTTGTTACAATTGTACACACTGATCTGTCTGATTTCTTTTCTTTTTCTTTTTCTCCTTTTTAAGTGACATGGGTTTTCACCGGGATTCCCAGGCTGACCTCGAACTCGTGACCTCAGGTGACCCACCCACCTCGGCCTCCCAAAGTGCTAGGATGGTTGGGATGAGTCACAGTGCCGGCCGAATCTCTCTGATAACTTTTTTAATAGTAAACGGGCATGGTGGCTCACAGGAGCCTGTCATCCAGGCAGTTCAGAGACCAAGGCGGGCGGATCACACGAGGTTGCAGGTTCGAGGCTGGCCTGACCAACATAGTGAAACCCCGTCTTTAAAACGAAAACAAAACTTGGGTTGGGCTTGGTGGCTCACGCTTGTAATCCCAGCACTTTGGAATGCCGAGGCAAGCGGATTGTGAGGTAACAGTTTTGAGACTGGCCTCGAATGACACAGAGCAAACGGCTCCCTATAAAAAAAAAATAAAAACGGAGAAAAATATAAAAAGCTGATCCGGCCATGGCATGTGCTCGCTTCGGCAGCACCTACACTAAAATTGGGATGCCACAAAAAGGCCAGCCTGGCTGCAGTGAAAGCATGACACACAAAGAAGTGCAGCATTCCATTTTTTTTTTCTTGTGGCTGCTTTGTGGAAATCAAATACAGATAGATTTGAGGTACAAAAAAAAATAGAAAGTTAGCTGGACGTGGTGGTGAGGACACCTGCAACCCCAGCTACTTGGGAGGCATTGGCAGGACAATCCCTTGAACCCAGGAGGCAGGTGTTGCAATAAGCCAAGATTGCACTGTTGCACTCCAGCCTGGGTGAGAAGAGGGAAACAGTACATCATAAAGAAAGGCAGGGCTGGGTTTGGAGTTACCCGGCACCTTGTTTTGTTACAATTGTACACACTGGTCTGTCTGATTTCTTTTCTTTTCTTCTCTTTTTTTAAAGTGAGGTGGGTTTTCACCAAGATGCCCAGGCTAACCTCAAACTCGTGACCTCAGGTGACCCACCAACCTCGGCCTCCCAAAGTGCTTACATTGCTGGCATGAGTCACAGCACATGGCACAGTCTCTCTGATTTCTTTTTTAACAATAAAGTCAGCCAGCCACACACAGTGGCTCATGGGAGCCTGTCACCCAGGCACCTCAAAGACCAAGGCAGGCAGATCACACGAGGTTGTGGGTTTGAGACTGGCCTGACCAACATGGTGAAATCCCATCTTTAAAATGAAAACAAAACTTGGGTTGGGTTCGGTGGCTCACGCCTATAATCTCAGCACTTTGGAATGCCAAGGTGGTCAGATTGTGAGGTCACAGGTTTGAGACTGGCCTCGAATGACACAGTGCAACCCGCTCCCTATTAAAAACCTAAAAACAGAAAAAAATAAAAAAGCTGAGACGGGCATGGCATGTGCTCGCTTTGGCAGCACCTACACTAAAATTGGGATGCTACACAGGAAACTGGCATGGCCGCAGCACAAGGATGACATGCAAAAGGTGCAGCATTCCGTATTTTTTTTTTTTGCCATTGTGGCTGTTTTGTAAAATCAAATGCAGATAGATTTGAGGTACAAAAAAAATAGAAAGTTAGCTGGATGTGGTGGTGTGGACACCTGCAACCCCAGCTACTTGAAGGGCATTGGCAGGACAATCACTTGAACCAAGGAGGCAGATGTTGCAATAAGCCAAGATTGCACCATTGCACTCCAGCCTGTGTGACAAGAGGGAAATCCTACATCATAAAGAAAGGCACTGCAGGGTGGAGTAATCCAGCACCTCGTTTTTTACAATGGTAGACACTGGTCTGTCTGATTTCTTTTCTTTTTTTTTCTCTCTTTTTTTAAAATGAGGTGGGTTTTCACCAGGATGCCCAGGCTGACCTTGAACTTTTGACCTCAGGTGACCTGCCCACCTAGGCCTCCTAAATGCTAGGATTGCTGGTGTGAGTCACAGCGCTTGGCCCAGTCTCTCTGATTTCTTTTTAAGTATAAAGTCAGCTACCCGGGCACAGTGGCTCATGGGAGCCTGTCATCCAGGTGCTTCAAAGACAAAAGAGGGCAAATCACGCTAGTTTGCAGGTTTGAGATCGACCCGACCAACATGGTGAAACCCCATCTTTAAAATGAAAACAAAACTTGGATTGGTATCGGTGGCTCATGCCTGTAATCCCAGGACTTTGGAATGCTGAGGCAGGCAGATCGTGAGGTCACAGGTTTGAGACTGGCCTCGAATGACACAGGGCAACCGCTCCCTATCAGAAACATAAAAACAGAAAATAATGAGAAAGCTTAGCTGGGCATGGCATGTGCTCGCTTCAGCAGCATCTACATTGAAATTGGGATGCCACAAAAAGGCCAGCCTGGCTGCAGTGAAAGCATGACACACAAAGAAGTGCAGCATTCCGTATTTTTTTCTGTCGAATTTGAATTTTTGTATATATCAAATACAGATATATTTGAGGTACAAAAAAATAGAAAGTTAGCTGGACATGGTTGTGTGGACACCTGCAACCCCAGCTACTTGAATGGCATTGGCAGGACAATTGCTAAACCCAAAAGGCAGGTGTTGCAATAAGCCAAGATTGCATTGAGGCACTCCAGGCTGGGTGACAAAGGAAAACAGTGCATCATAAAGAAAGGTGGGGTGAAGGGTAGAGTCACCTGGGAACCTCGTTTTGTTAAACAATTGTTCACACTGATCTGTCTGATTTCTTTTTTTTTTTTAAGTGAGGTGGGTTTTCACCAGGATGGCTAGGCTGACTCAAACTCTCACCTCAGGTGACTGGCCCAACTAGGCCTCCTAAAGTTCTAGGAATGCTGGCATGAGTCAAAGCACCCAGCCCAGTCTATTTGATTTCTTTTTAACAATAAATTTAGCCAGCCAGGCACAGTGGTGCATAGAAGCCTGTCATCCAGGTGCTTTGAAGACCAAGGCAGGCAGAACATGCGAGGTTGCATTTCGAGACCAGCCAGTCCAACATGGTGAAATCCTGTCTTTAAAACAAAACAAAACATGGGTTGGGCTTGGCGGCTTACACCTGTAATCCCAGCACTTTCAAATGCAAAGGTAGGGAGATCGTGAGGTCACAGGTTTGAGACTGGCCTCGAATGACACAGGGCAACCGCTCCCTATCAGAAACATAAAAACAGAAAAACATAAAAAGCTGAGCGGGCATGGCATGTGCTCGCTTTGGCAGCACCTACACTAAAATTGGGATGCTACACAGGAAACTGGCATGGCGCAGCACAAGGATGACATGCAAAAGGTGCAGCATTCCGTATTTTTTTTTTTTTGCCATTGTGGCTGTTTTGTAGAAATCAAATACAGATAGATTTGAGGTACAAAAATAAAATAGAAAGTTAGCTGGATGTGGTGGTGTGGACACCTGCAACCCCAGCTACTTGAAGGGCATTGGCAGGACAATCGCTTGAACCCAGGAGGCAGGTGTTGCAATAAGCCAAGATTGCATTGAGGCACTCCAGGCTGGGTGACAAAGGAAAACAGTGCATCATAAAGAAAGGCGGGCAGGAGGTGGAGTCACCTGGCACCTGGTTTTGTTACAATTGTACACACTGATCTGACTGATTTCTTTTCTTTTTTTTTTTTAAGTGAGGTTGGTTTTCAATGGGATGCCCAGGCTGACCTCAAACTCGTGACCTCAGGTGACACGCCCACCTCGGCCTCCCAAACTGCCTGGACTGCTGGCGTGAGTCACAGTGCCCATCACAATCTCTGTAATTTCTTTTTTAACTCTAAAGTCGGCTGGCTGGGCATGGTGGCTCATGAAAGCCTGTCACCTAGGAAGTTCGAAGACCAAAGCAGGCAAATCACTCTAGGTTGCGGGTTCAAGACCCGCTCGAACAACATGGTGAAACCCCATCTTTAAAACAAAAACAAAACTTGGGTTGGGCTCAGTGGCTCATGACTGTAATCCCAGCACTTTGGAATGCTGAGGTGGGTGGATCATTAGTTCACAGGTTCGAGACTGGCCTTGAATGACACAGTGCAACCTGCTCCCAATAGAAAACATAAAAACAAAAAATTATAAAAAAGCTGAGCTGGTCATGGCATGTGCTCACTTCAGCAGCACCTACACTAAAATTGGGATGCTGCAAAGAAGGCCGACTTGTCCCCAGTGAAAGAATGACATGCAAAGGGGTGTGGCGTTCCAATTTTTTTTTTTTTTTTGCTGCTGTGGCTGTTTTGTAGAAATCAAGTACAGAAAGATTTGAGGTCCAAAAAAAAAAAGTTATCTGGATGTGGTGGTATGGACACCTGTAACCCCAGCTACTTGGGAGGCTGAGGCAGGACAATGCCTTGACCCGATGAGGCAGATATTGCAATAAACTAAAATTGCACCCTTGCACTTTAGCCTGGGTGACAAGAGGAAAACAGTACATCATAAAGAAAGAGGGTGCCGGGGGTGGAGTCGCCCGGCACCTCGTTTTTTTCCAATTTTACACACTGATCTGTCTGATTCCTTTTATTTATTTTTTCACTTTTTTTAAACGAGGTCAGTTTTCACCGGGATGCCCAGGCTGACCTTGAACTCGTGACCTCAGGTGACCCACCCACTTTGTCCTCCCAAAGTGCTAGGCTGCTGACATGAGTCACAGTGCCTGGCCCAGTCTCTCTCATTTCTTTTTAAACAATTAATTCGGCTGGCCAGTCACAGTGGCTCACGAGAGCCTGTCATCACGGCACTTTGGAGACCAAGGCGGGCAGATCACTTGGGGTTGCAAGTTTGAGACCGGCCTGACAAACATGGAAAAACCCATTTAAATCGAAAACAAAACATGGGTTGGGCTCGGCGGCTCACGCCTGTAATCTCAGCGCTTTGGAAGGCCGAGGCGAGCAGATCCTGAGGTCACAGGTTCGAGACTGGCTGCGAACAACAGAGTGCAACCTGCTCCATGTAAAAAACTTAAAAACAGAAAAAAATGAAAAATCTGAGCCGGACATGCCATGTGCTTGGTTTGGCAGAATCCACACTAAAATTGGGATGATACACAGAAGGCAGGCGGAGCCGCCACACAAGGATGACATGCAAAGGTGTTCAGTGTTCTTAATTTTTTTTTCATTCCTGTTTTGTAGAAATCAAATACAGATAGATTTGAGGTACACACACACACACACACACACATACAAATTTAGCTGGACGTGGTGGTGTGGACACCTGCAACCCCAGCTACTTTGGAGGGTGAGGCAGGATAATGCCTTGAACCGAAAAGGCAGATGTTGCAGTAAACCAAAATCACATCATTGCACTCGAGCCTGGGTGACAAGAGGGAAACAGTATGTCATAAAGAAAGGCAGGGAGGGAGGTGGACTCACCCGGCACCTCCTTTGTTTTCAATTGTACAAACTGATCTGTCTGATTTCTTTTATTTTTATTTTTTACTTTTTAAAAATGAGGTGGGTTTTCCCTGGGATGCCCAGGCTGACCTCAAACTCGTGACCTCAGGTGACCTACCCACTTCGTCCTGCCAAAGTTCTAGGACTTTTGGCGTGAGTCACAGCACCTGGCCCTGTCTCTCTCATTTCTTTTTTAACAATAAATTTGGCCAACTATTCACAGTGGCTCACGGGAGCCTGTCATTAAGGCACTTCATAGACCAAGGCAGGTGGATCATGCAAGGTTACGGGTTCAAAACTGGCCTGACCAACATGGTGAAACCCCATCTTTAAAACAAAAACAAAACTTGGGTTGGGCTCAGTGGCTCACGCCTGTAATCCCAGCACTTTGGAAGCCCAAGGTGAGTGGATCATGAGGTCACAGGTTCAAGACTGGCCTTGAATGACACAGTGCAACCTGCTCCCAATAGAAAACATAAAACAAAAAATTATAAAAAGCTGATCCGGCCATGGCATGTGCTCGCTTCGGCAGCACCTACACTAAAATTGGGATGCTACACAGGAAACTGGCATGGCCGCAGCACAAGGATGACATGCAAAAAGGTGCAGCATTCCATATTTTTTTTTCTGCCATTGTGAATGTTTTGTAGAAATCAAACACAGACAGATTTGAGGTACAAAAAAAAATAGAAAGTTAGCTGGATGTGGCAGTGTGAACACCTGCAACCCCAGCTACTTGAAAAGCATTGGCAGGACAATCGCTTGAACCCAGGAGGCAGGTGTTGCAATAAGCCAAGATTGCCCTGTTGCACTCCAGCCTGGGTGATAAGAGGAAACTGTACGTCATAATGAAAGGTGGGGCAGGGGTGGAGTCACCCGGCACCTCGTTTTGTTAAAATTGTATACACTGATCTGTCTGATTTCTTTTCTTTTTCTTTTTCATTTTTTTAAGTGATGTGGGTTTTCACTGGGATGCCCAGGCTGACCTCGAACTTGTGACCTCATGTGACCTGCCCACCTCGCCCTCCCTAAGTGCTAAAATTGTTGTGGTGAGTCACAGCACCCGGCCCAGTCTCTTTGATTTCTTTTTTAACAATAAACAGGCACAGTGGCTCACGGGAGCCTGTCATCCAGGCACTTCAAAGACCAAGGCAGGTGGATCATGCAAGGTTACGGGTTCAAAACTGGCCTGACCAACATGGTGAAACCCCATCTTTAAAACAAAAACAAAACTTGGGTTGGGCTCTGTGGCTAATGCCTGTAATCCCAGCACTTTGGAATGTTGAAGGTGGTGGATCATGAGGTCACAGGTTTGAGACTGGCCTCGAATCACACAGTGCAACCTGCTCCCTATAAAAAATATAAAAACAGAAAAACATAAAAAAGCTGAGGCGGGCATGGCATGTGCTCACTTCGGCAGCACCTACACTAAAATTGGGATGCTACACAAAAAACTGGCAAGGCCGCAACGCAAGGATGACATGCAAAATGGTGCAGCATTTCATATTTTTTTCCATTGTGGCTGTTTTGTAGAAATCAATTACAGATAGATTTGAGGTACAAAAAATAAAATAGAAAGTTAGCTGGACGTGGTGGTGTGGACACCTGCAACCCCAGCTACTTAAGAGGCATTGGCAGGACAATCGCTTGAACCCAGGAGGCAGGTGTTGCAATAAGCCAAGATTGCACTGTTGCACTTCAGCCTGGGTAACAAGAGGGAAACAGTATGTCATAAAGAAAGGTGGGACGGGGGATGGAGTCATCCAATACCTCGTTTTGTTAAAATTGTACACTCTGATCTGTCTGATTTCTTTTCTTTTTTTTTTTCCTTTTTAAGTGATGTGGGTTTTCACCAGGATGACCAGGCTGACCTCGAACTCGTGACCTCAGGTGACCCACCCACCTTGGCCTCCCAAAGTGCTAAAATTGCTGGGGTGAGTCACAGCACCCATCCCAGTCTCTCTGATTTTTTTTAACAATAAAGTGAACAGTTGCTCATGGGAGCCTCTCATCCAGTCGCTTTGAAGACCAAGGTGGGCGGATCACGTGAGGTTGAGGGTTCAAGACCACCCCAATAAACATGGTGAAACCCCATCTTTAAAACAAAAACAAAACTTTCATTGGGATCGGCAGCTCATGCCTGTAATCCCAGCACTTTGGAATGCCGAGCGGGCAGATCGTCACATCAAAAGGTTGAGACCAGCCTCAAAAACACAGCACAACCCGCTCCCTATAAAATAAGTAAAATCAAAAAAACATAAAAAAGCTGAGCCGGGCATGGCATGTTCTCACTTCGGCAGCACCTACACTAAAATTGGGATGCTACACAGAAAACTGGCATGGCCGCAGTGCAAGGATGACACACAAAGGGTGCAGCATTCCGTATTTTTTTTTGCCATTGTGGCTGTTTTATAGAAATCAAATACAGATAGATTTGAGGTACAAAATAAAATAGAAACTTAGCTGGGCGTGGTGCTGTGGACACCTGCAACCCCAGCTACTTAAGAGGCATTGGCAGGACAATCGCTTGAACCCAAAAGGCAGGTGTTGCAATAAGCCAAGATCGCAGTATTGCACTCCAGACTGGGTGACAAGAGGGCAACAGTACATCATAATGAAAGGCAGGGTGGTGGGTGGAGTCAACTGGCACCTCTTTTTGTTACAATTGTCCACACTGATCTGTCTGATTTCTTTTCTTTTTCTTTTTCTCCTTTTTTAAGTGATGTGGGTTTTCACTGGGCTGCCCAGGCTGACCTTGAACTCGTGACCTCAGGAGACCCGCCTACCTCAGCCTCCCAAAGTGCTAGGATTGCTGGGGTGAGTCACAGCACCATCCCAATCTCTGTGATATCTTTTTTAACAATAAACGGGCACAGTGGCTCACAGGAGCCTGTCATCCAGGTGCTTCAGAGACCAAGGCGGTCGGATCACACCAGGTTGCAGGTTCGAGACTGGCCTGACCAACATGGTGAAACCCCATCTTTAAAACAAAAACAAAACTTGGGTTGGGTTCAGTGGTTCACGACTGTAATCACAGCACTTTGGAATGCTGAGGTGGGCAGATTGTGAGGTAACAGTTTCAAGAATGGCCTCGATTGACACAGAGCAACCCGCTCCCTATAAAAAAAATAAAAACAGAAAAATATAAAAAAGCTGACACCGCCATGGCATGTGCTCATTTTGGCAGCACCTACACTAAAATTGGGATGTTACACAGAAAACTTTCGTGGCCGCAGCTCAAGGATGACACACAAAGGAGTGCAGCATTCCGTATTTTTTTTACATTGTGGCTGTTTTGTGGAAATCAAATACAGTCAAATTTGAGGTACAAAAAAAATAGAAAGTAAGCTGGACGTGGTGGTGTGGACACTTGCAACCCCAGGTACTTGGGAGGCATTGGCAGGACAATCGCCTGAACCCAGGAGGCAGGTGTTGTAATAAGCCAAGATCACGCTCTTGCACTCCAACCTGGGTGAGAAGAGGGAAACAGTATGTCATAAAAAAAGGCGGGGCAGGGAGTGGTGGAGTCACCTGGTTCCTCATTTTGTTACAATTGTACACAATGATCTGTCTGATTTCTTTTCTTTTTTTTTTTCTCCTTTTTTAAGTGAGGTGGGTTTTACTGGGATGACCAGGCTGACTTCGAACTCGTGACCTCAGGTGACCAGCTTACCTCAGCCTCCCAAAGTGCTAGGATTGCTGGGGTGAATCAAAGCACCCGGCCTAGACTCTATGATTTCTTTTTTAACAATAAACGGGCACAGTGGCTCATGGGAGCCTGTCATCCAGACACTTCAAAGACCAAGGCTAGTGAATCACACGAGTTGCAGGTTCGAGACCGACCCTACCAACATGGTGAAACCCCATCTATAAAATGAAAACAATACTTGGGTTGGGCTCGGCAGCTCACGTTTGTAATCCCAACACTTTGGAAGGCCGAGGCAAGCAGATCGTGAGGTCACAGTTTCGAGCCTGGCCTTGAACAACACAGCACAACATGGTCCCTGTAAAAAACATAAAAACAGAAAAAAAGAAAAAAGCTCAGCCAGGCACGGCATGTGCTCGCTTCGGTAGCACCTACACTAAAGTTGGGACGCTACACAGAAGGCCAGCATGGCAGAAGCCCAAAGACGAGACACAGAGGTGTGCAGCGTTTCATATTTTTTTGTTGCCATTGTGGCTGTTTTGTAGAAATCAAATACAGATAGATTTGAGGTATAATAAAAAAAACCAGAAAGTTAGATGGATGTCGTGGTGTGGACATCTGCAACCCCAGCTACTTGGGAGGCATTAGCAGGACAATCGCTTGAACCAAGGAGGCAGATGTTGCAATAAGCCAATATCGAACTGTTGCACTCCAGCCTGGGTTACAAGAGAGAAACACTACATCATAAAGAAAGGTGGGGTGGGGGTTGTAGTCACCAGGCACCTCGTTTTTTTAAGATGGTACACACTGATCTGTCCAATTTCTTTACTTTTTCTTTTTCTCTTTTTTCCTTTTTTTTCTTTTTTTTTTAAATTTTTATTGCATTATAGGTTTTGGGGTACATGTGAAGAAGGTGCAAGATAGTTGCATAGGTACACACATGGCAGTGTGTTTTGCTGCCTTCTTCCCCTTCACCCACACTTGGCATTCATCCCGAGGCTATCCCACCCCAGCCCCCCGACTGTCCCTCCCCCATTCCCCCCAATAGACCCCAGTATGTAGTAGACCCCCCTGTGTCCACGTGTTCTCATTTTTCCCACCAACCTATGAGTGAGTATATGCGGTATTTCTTTTTCTGTTCTTGTGTCAGTTTGCTGAGAATGATGTTCTCCAGATTCATCCATGTCCTTACAAAGGACACAAACTCATCATATTTGATTGCTGCATAATATTCCATGGTGTATATGTGCCACATTTTCCCAGTCCAGTCTATCATCGATGGGCATTTGGGTTGGTTCCAGGTCTTTGCTATTGTAAACAGTGCTGCAATTAACATTCGTGTGCATGTGTCCTTACAGTAGAATGATTTATAATCCTTTGGATATATAAATCCCAGTAATGGGATTGCTGGGTCAAATGGAATTTCTATTTCTAGGTACTTGAGGAATCGCCACACTGTCTTCCACAATGGTTGAACTAATTTACACTCCCACAAACAGTGTAAGAGTCTTCCTATTTCTCCACATCCCCTCCAGCATCTGCTGTCTCCAGATTTTTTAATGATAGCCATTCTAACTGGCTTGAGATGGTATCTCAATGTGGTTTTGATTTGCATCTCTCTAATGACCAATGATGATGAGCACTTTTTCATGTGTTTGTTGGCCTCATGTATGTCTTTTTTTGTAAAGTGTCTTTTCATATCCTTTGCCCATTTTTGAATGGGCTTGTTTGTTTTATTCCTGTAAATCTGTTTGAGTTTTTTGTAAATTCTGGATATCAGTTCTTTGTCAAATGTGTAAACTGCAAAGATTTTCTCCCATTCTGATGGTTGCTGGTTCACTCTAGTGACAGTTTCTTTTGCAGTGCAGAAGCTGTGGAGTTTGATTAGGTCTCATTTGTCTATTTTGCCTTTTACTGCCAATGCATTTGGTGTTTTGGTCATGAAGTTCTTGCCTACTCCTATGTCCTGCATGGTTATGCCTAGATTTTCTTCTAGGATTTTTGTGGTGTCAGGTCTTATGTTTAAGTCTTTAATCCATCTGGAGTTAATTTTAGTGTAAGGTGTCAGGAAGGGGTCCAGTTTCTGCTTTCTGCACATGACTAGCCAGTTTTTTCAACACCATTTATTAAACAGGAAATCCTTTCCCCATTGCTTGTTTTCGTCTGGTTTATCAAAGATTATATGGTTGTAGATATGTTGTGTTGCCTCCGATGCTTCTGTTCTGTTCCATTGGTCTATATCTCTGTTTTGGTACCAGTATCATGCTGTTTTGATTACTGTAGCCTTGTAGTATAGTTTGAAGTTTGGTAGTGTGATGCCTCCCGCTGTGTTCTTTTTGCTTAGAATTGATTTGGCTATGCGGGCTCTTTTTTGGTTCCATATGAAACTCATGGTGGTTTTTTCCAGTTCTGTGAAGAAATTCAATGGTAGTTTGATGGGGATAGTATTGATTGTGTAAATTACTTTGGGCAGTATAGACATTTCCACGATATTGATTCTTCCTAACCACGAACATGGAATGTTTCTCCATCTGTTTGTGTCCTCTCTTCTTTCACTGAGCAGTGGTTTGTAGTTTTCCTTAAAGAGGTCCCTTACGTTCCTTGTGAGTTCCTGTGAGTCTGATGGGCTTCCCTTTGTGGGTGACCCGACCCTTCTCTCTGGCTTCCCTTAGTATTTTCTCCTTCGTTTCAACCCTGGTGAATCTGACGATTATGTGCCTTGGGGTTGCTCTTCTTGCAGAGTATCTTTGTGGTATTCTCTGAATTTCCTGGAGTTGAGTATTGACCTTTCTTGCTAGGTTGGGGAAATTTTCCTGGAAAATATCGTGAAGAGTGTTTTCCAGCTTGGATTCATTCTCTTCATCACATTCTGGTACACCTATCAAACGTAGGTTGGGTCTCTTCACATAGTCCCACATTTCTTGGAGATTTTGTTCATTCCTTTTTGTACTTTTTTCTTTAATCTTGGTTTCTCATTTTATTTCATTGAGTTGATCTTCAACTTCTGATATTCTTTCTTCTGCTTGGTCAATTCGGCTGTTGAAACTTGTGCATGCTTCGTGAAGTTCTCGTGTTGTGTTTTTCAGCTCCTTCAATTCATTCATATTCCTCTCTAAGTTGTCCATTCTTGTTATCAATTCCTCGAATCTTTTTTCAAATCTTTTTTCAAGGTTCTTAGTTTCTTTGCACTGGTTTAGTACATGTTCCTTTAGCTCACTGAAGTTTCTCATTATCCACTTTCTGAAGTCTGATTCCGTCATTTCGTCACATTCATTCTCCGTCCAGCTTTGTTCCCTTGCTGGTGAGGAGTTTTGGTCCTTTTTTGGAGGTGAGGTGTTTTGGTTTCAGGTGCTTTCCTCCTTTTTGCGCTGGTTTCTTCCCATCTTTATGGATTTATCTGCCTGTCGTCTTAGTAGTTGCTGATTTTTCAATTGGGTCTCTGTGTGGACACTGAGATTGTTGATGATGAAGTATTTCTGTTACTTAGTTTTCCCTCTAATGGTCTATCCCCTCTGCTGTATGAGTGCTGAGGTTCACTCCAGGCCCTGCTTTGGGGTATACCTGCAGCAGCTGCGGAACAGTGAGGGATGATACCAGTTTCTTCTTCTGCTGCCCTTGTTCCAGAATAATGCCAGCCAAATGTCAGTCTGATTAGTCCTTTTCTGGGGTGACTCCTTGGATATACAGGGGTCAGGGAGCTGCTTGAGGAGACAGTCTGTGCTTTATAGGAGCTCCAGTGCTGAGCTGTGAGCTCCGTTGTTCATTCAGCATTGTTGGGAGGTTGTTTATGTCTCCTGCTATAGAACTCATCAAACACCACCCTTTTTTTCCCCACCTTAGATGCTCTGTCTCAGGGAGTTGGGGCTTTCTTTATGAGTATCTGTTGCACTGTCCTGCCCCACTAGGCGGCAGTCTATTCACTATTTGCCTGCCGGGGCTCTGACCTGCTAGCGCGGGTCTGCCCTGTTGCTGCTGGGCTCCCTTCTGCTGTGGAGTGTGGAGTCTCTCTGTTATGGCAGGTTGCCTCGGCAACGGCAGGCTGCGTCAGTCCTGGGCGGTACTTCAGTTGGGGTGGACTGTGTCAGCAATGGTGGACGCCCCTCCCTCACTGGGCTGCACCGTCCTAGATGCCGGCAGCAAAACTCTCAGCCCCAAGCATCTCCAGTCGCCGCCCTGCTTGTCCCCATGAGCGTGGGACCCGCCGAGCCCGATCACCCAGCTCCCTGCCTCAGAGTCCGTCCTCTCTCTCTCTCTCTTCCTCTTCCCAAGCTGAAAGGTCGACTCTCTCAGTGGCGCCCCAGTAGCCTGCCGATAGAGCACTGGGATCCATGCAATCTCCCGTGCCGCTGCCCACTACCCCAGCTCAGATCACGCTTTCAAGAAAACTCCTGGTCTGGCTCATTGTCCAAGTCCCGTTCAATCAGATGAACATGCCAATCTGCCCTTCCAAATCTCAGATTGCCAGTTTAACACGGCACCCAGACCAGTGAGTTCTGCGCCAGGTCTCGCTGCGGGGCCGGCCGAAGAGGTGGTGGGAACCGGCTGCATTAGCCGGCTGCTAGCATCCCATGTCTCTCCCACACCTGGGACTTTCAACGCTCTGTGGGCATAAAAGGAACATCCAAGAATGCGGCTAGGACTCACCCTGTGCGCCTTCACTGAGAGCTGCAATCCTGAGTCGCCTCTATGACGCCATCTTGCCTCTCTCCTCCGGTTTTGGTTTTTTATCCAATTTGCCAGTCTGTGTCTTTTGATTGGTGCATTTAGCCCATTTACATTTAGGGTTAATATTGTTATGTGTGAATTTGATACTGCCATTTTGATGCTAGCTGGCTGTTTTGCCCATTGGTTCATGTAGATTCTTCATTTTGTTGATGCCCTTTAGCATTTGGTATGCTTTTAAGTTGGCTGGTGCTGGTTGTTCCTTTCTATTTGTAGTGCCTCTTTCAGGAGCTCTTGTAAAGCAGGCCTAGTGGTGACAAAATCTTTGAGTACTTGCTTGTTCTTGAAGGACTTTATTTTTTCTTCACTTATGAAGCTCAGTTTGGCTGGATATGAAATTCTGGGTTGAAAGTTCTTTTCTTTAAGGATGTTTAATATTGGCCCCACTCTCTTCTGGCTTGTAGAGTCTCTGCTGAGAGATCTGCTGTGAGTCTGATGGGCTTCCCTTTGTGGGTGACCAGACCCTTCTCTCTGGCTTTCCTTAGTATTTTCACCTTCATTTCAACCCTGGTGAATCTGACGATTATGTGCCTTGGGGTTGCTCTTGTTGCAGAGTATCTTTGGGGTGTTCTTTGAATTTCCTGGAGTTGAGTATTGGCCTGTCTTGCTAGGTTGGGAAAATTTTCCTCGATAATATCCTGAAGAGTATTTTCCAGCTTCGATTCATTCTCTTTGTCACATTCTGGTACACCTATCAAACGTAGGTTGGGTCTCTTCACATAGTCCCACATTTCTTGGAGATTTTGTTTATTCCTTTTTGTGCTTTTTTCTTTAATCTTGGTTTCTCATTTTATTTCATTGAGTTGATCTTCAACTTCTGATATTCTTTCTTCTGCTTGGTCAATTCGGCTGTTGAAACTTGTGCATGCTTCACGAAGTTCTCGTGTTGTGTTTTTCAGCTCCTTCAATTCATTCATATTCCTCTCTAAGTTGTCCTTTCTTGTTATCATTTCCTCAAATCTTTTTTCAAATCTTTTTCAAGGTTCTTAATTTCTTTGCACTGATTTAGAACATGTTCTTTTAACTCACTGAAGTTTCTCATTATCTACTTTCTGAAGTCTGATTCCATCATTTTGTCACACTCATTGTCCATCCAGCTTTGTTCCTTTGCTGGTGAGGAGTTTTGGTCCTTTTTAGGAGGTGAGGTGTTTTGGTTTCAGGTGTTTTCCTTCTTTTTGTGCTGGTTTCTTCCCATCTTTATGGATTTATCCACCTGTCGTCTTAGTAGTTGCTGATTTTTCAATTGGGTCTCTGTGTGGACACTGAGATTGTTGATGATGAAGTATTTCTGTTACTTCGTAACAGAATGTTGTTGATGAAGTATTTCTGTTACTTAGTTTTTTTTTCTAATGGTCTATCCCCTCTGCTGTATGAGTGCTGAGGTCCACTCCAGGCCCTGCTTTTCTGAGGTACACCTGTATCAGCTGCAGAACACTGAGGGATGCTATCAGTTTCTTCTGCTGCTATCTTTGTTCCAGAATGATGCCCGCCAAATGTCAGTCTGATTAGTCCTTTTTTTGGGTGACTCTTTGGACATGCAGGGGTCAGGGAGCTGCTTGAGGTGATGGTCTGTGCTTTATAGGAGCTCCAGTACTGAGCTGTGAGCTTCATTGTTTATTCAGAGTTGTTGGGAGGATGTGTTTATGTCTGCTGCAACAGAACTCATAAAACCCTTCCCTTTTTTCCCCCCCTTAGATGCTCTATCACAGGGAGTTGGGGCTTTCTTTATGAGTATCTGTTGCACTGTCCTGCCCCACTAGGAGGCAGTCTATTCACTATTTGCCTGCCGGGACTCTGCCCTGCTAGCGCGGGTCCACCCTGCTGCGGCATGGCTCCGTTTTCCTGTGGAGTGCTCTCTGTTATGGCAGGTTGCCTTGGCAATGGAAGGCTGCATCAGCCCTGGGTGGTACTTCAGTAGGGGCGGATTGCATTCATAGTGGCAGACGCCCCTCCCCCACTGGACTGCACCGTCCTAGATGCCGGCAGCAAAACTCTCAGCCCCAAGTGCCTCCAATTGCCACCCTACCCGTCCCCGTGAGGGTGGGACCCCCCGAGCCCAATCACCCAGCTCCCTGCCTCAGAGTCCATCCTCTCTCTCTCTCTCTCTTCCTATCTCCAAGCTGAATGGTCGACTCTCTCACTGGCACCCCAGTAGCCTGCCGATAGGGCACTGGGATCCGTGCATTCTCCCATGCCGCTGCCCACTGCACCGGCTCAGATCACGTTTCCCAGGAATCTCCTGGACTGGCTCATTGTCCAAGTCCCGTTCAATCAGAGGGACATGCCAATCTGCCCTTCCAAATCTCAGATTGCCAGTTTAACAGGGCACCCAGACCAGTGAGTCCGTGCCAGGTCCCGCTGCGCTACGGCGCCAGCTGAACCAGCCGCACAAGCTGGCTGCGCTCACGTTCCGTGTCTCTCCCACACCTGGGACTTTCAACGCTCTGTGGGCGAGAAAGGTCCATCCGAGAATGCGGCTAGGACTCACCCTCTGCGCCTTCACCGAGAGCTGCAACACTGAGTCGCCTCTATGATGCCATCTTGGAACCGAGGCCCCTTTTTCTTTTTTCAAGTGAGGTGGTTTTCACTGGGATGCCCAGGATGACCTCGAACTTTTGACCTGTGTTTACCCGCCCACCTCGGCCTCCTAAAGTGCTAGGATTGGACCCAAGTGAGTCCAGTCAACCTTTCAATTGTGTTTGGGTGTGAGATTCAGAACCTTACCTGAATAGGAAGTGTCATTGTGTGAGTGTGACAATCTTGTTTGCTGGATGTGGATGCCACAGTCACTGTCTCACCAGGTCCTGTTATGACACTCTCTGTACCACCCGAGGGCTTCATATGGTAGGCATAGGAGTCATAATTTTCCACATTACCTTAATACAGAAGAGTCACAATTCCGCCTGCGGACCCGACCTGCAGAGTTTATAGCTTGCAGTGAATGCCAAGAACTAAGTACTCAGACAGTTCCAGGTGAGCAAGGCTAGGGTGTTCCCCTTCCAAGAGAGTCTGCCCCAGCCTCCATCCACCAAGTATTTATTGAAAGGGTTTCTATTTAACCACAAACATCCACTAGGTGGTCATTTGAGATGTGTTGCTGAGGCACCTGTGACCTTGTACACACTCAAACTGCATTCTCAGGAGGCTGTTTTCAGTGTTCCTTATCACACCACACACTCTACTCTCTGTCCTGTTTTCAGGGTCAAAGAGTTTTATTCCCATGCACAAATAACATACAAAGTACCTCAGTATTTTTTCATATTCCAACTTCAAATGCCATGCACATAAGCTTGAATATGTTGCTGTGCACGCCCTACAGAATCCATGTATGAGTCACAGTTCCAACTTTTGACTGAATCTGGGTGTGAGATCAAAATCCTCACCAGCGGGCTGTGTGGGCTGTGTCCAAGTGTGAGGATGACAATCCTAACTGTTGGTTTGCTGTGCATAGGAGTTAAACTCCCACCTGTGAGGTGGATCCTATTATGATACTCTCTGTACCACTTGAGGGCTTTATATAGTAAGTGTGAGAATCACAGTTTTCTCTGATCCTTTCATACAGCTGTGAGACCCATGATCTTTTTGTGTTCATAGTCCAGGCATGAGAATCAAAATCTCTCCTATTGGCTGGGGTCAGTTTTGAGAGTCATCATACAGCCAGTGAGCTGGGTTCAGAAACGAGTCACCATCCCACCTGTGAGTCATTTCTGTGGGCTGTGACCATGTAGGAGGGTCAAATCACCTAGGTGCCATGCCCAGGTAAATGTCACAATCCCACCAGTGGGCATGGCCAAGGTAGGAGTCTGTCACCCATGTGCTGGGCCCCTGTATATGTCATAATCTCACCTGTCAGCCAGGCCCAGGTAGAGTTAAATAACCTAGGCCCTGCACCATTGCACCCAGGTAGGGGAGTCGAATGAAAGCTTTACTAAAAACAGTACATTTTCTCTCTGGAATAAATGTAACTTCCCTCTTTTTTATTAATATAAAGCACCCAACATTTTCTTTGTTCTTTGAACATACCATAGACCACCCAGTCTGCATGTATGCCTCAAATTGTCTCAAATTGCAATTCTTTCTTAACATTAAATTTATCTCTACATCTTTTTACAATTCCAACAGCCTGTGATTCATTGGCATGTATGCTGTGTCATTCGTGAGGGCAGCTCTAAATTTTTTTGGTTTTGTTTAGTCATGTTTTGAATATAGATATCATTGGGAAAGGCACTTTGTGCAGGCAGTCTTTGGACCTCTGCTTTGCCAAGTAACATGTCTTGAGCCTATAACATGTACTTACCAAGAGATAAAGTTCTGGGCTTATTACCTTGTGAGTGGATGTCTTTGTCTGCTCTGAGCTGAAAGTAGACTTCTTTATTTTTTTTTTTTTTTGAGACAGAGTCTTACTCTGTCACCAGGCACCAAGCTGGAGTGTAGTGGCACAATCTCGACTCACTGCAACCTCTGCCTCCTGGGTTCAAGCAATTCTCTTGCCTCAGCCTCCCGAGTAGCTGGGACTACAGGCACACACCACCATGCCCAGCTAATTTTTGTATTTTTAGTAGAGACAGGGTTTCACCATGTAGGCCAAGATGGTCTCACTCTCTTGACCTCATGATCCACCTGCCTCGGCCTCCCGAGACTTCTTTATTCTTAAGCACATGTGCTAATGGCCCTCAGACAGCCCCAGATTTCTGTAACTAATCTTTCTGTCTTTGGTAATTTTATTGGCTTTACAAGTCTACCTTCTACAATTTTAATGCACCCACTCCTGCTTTCTTTTGATTAATGTTTGCATTAATATACATTTTTTCTTTTACTTTCTACCTGCCTGTCATTGAATTTGAAGTAAATTTTTGTAGACAGAATGTAGTTAGATCATTTTTGAAAAAAATATTTTCTCCCTCCTACACACACTTAACACATTTTGTCAATCTCTATCTTTTGATCAGTATAGATCAAATATAGATTACATTTATAGTACATTTATTACAAATATGGTAGATTACATTTAAGGCAATTATTAATACCTTAGAGCTTGCATCCTCTGGTTTTGTTCCTCTGTTTTTTTCCTTCCTGTATGTTATAATTTTTCATCTTGATGTATTTATGGTGTTTTAGATAGATACACACTTTAAGTATGCAGTGTTTGTAGTAGTTGCTGTGGATATTACAATGTATCTCATTCTACCAGTACAAATATTTTACCACTTTGAAGTATGGAAATATTACTTCGACTTAAGACATTTTATCTTTTGCACTTTTAAATATCATCAAATTGAATAAAAAGTGGTGTTGTAGTTTTGTTTCAAGTATCAAACATGACATATAAAACTCATGAGGACTGTCTATTACACAGGCCTTTATTTCTGCTTTTCTTTGTTTTTACATTTTTCCTGATGTTCCAAATTTTTATCATTTACTTAAAAATATTCTTTTAGCAAATCTTTACAAGTAGATCTGCTAGTGGCACATTCTTGACATTCTCTTTCATTTGAGAATGTCATTTCTCTTCATTCATTGAGATTAGTTTCACAGGATATGAGATTCTGGGTTGACAGTTGGTTCTTCTTTTAGCACTTGGAAAATGTTGTACCACTTCTTTCTGGCATCCATGCTTTCAAATAATAAATCCTTATTCATTTGAACTTCTGTTCTCCTATAGGTAAATCATGTTTCCACCTGCTTTCAATAATTTTTTTATCTTTAGTTTCCAGACATTTGATTATAATGCATTTTTATTTATTGTGTTTAGGTTTCACTCAGTTTCCTGAATGTATAGGCTTGTGTCTTTCACCACATTTAGGTAAAATTTCCAGCTGTTCTTTCCTTGAGTACTGTTTTAGCCTTACTCTTTATCCTTCTGGAACTGATTCAAATATTATCTCTTCTGTTAGTGTCCCATGGGACATTAAGTCTCTGTTCTTTTGTTGTTGTCATTTTTGTGATTAATTCTATCAATCTGTCCTCAACTTCACTGATTCTATTCTCCGTCATCTTCACTCTACCATCGAACTCACACACTGATACTTTTTATTTCTGTTCTTACATTTTTCAGTTTAACAACTTTCATTTTAAAAATAACATTTTTGGCTAACATTTTGTACATTTTGTCTTTAGAAAATCTGTAGTTGATTTTTTGACACATCTTAAAGATGGCTGTTTTAAAAATCATCTTATTATCAGTTGCATTTTCTCATCAAGGTTGTGATTTTTCTGGTTATTGGTGTCAAAGGTAATTTTCAGTTGTATTCTGGACATTTTGTCTATATTGTTAAAAAGGCTCTGGGTTCTCCATAAATCTTTTATTTTAGCAGGCAGACACATTGTTTACCCAGACCCTTGTCTGTATTTGAAGGCACTGGGCACAATAAAAGCTTTCAGGGCTTTTGTGGGATGTTATTTTGATGTTTCCATCCAGGCAGGCCCCTTTGTTCCACAGGCCTGAGACTGCTCTGGCTGGGTATTTTGGTGGTGGAAACTCTCCTACCTATGCCATCTGGCTGAGTCAGTGTCTTTGGACAGGAAAGGAATGTTTTACAGTTGTTGTGGCAAAGTAGCTTCCCAGAATGAGCTTCTTGTAACTGAGTCCCTGGTGCTGTTGTCAACTGACCAACCTGATATCTTCCAGGGATGAAAGGAGTCCCAGACCTAGTAGAAAAGACCATTTATTATTAGTGAGACTCTCATCTGTCCCTCATTCTGGTGCTGTCTGCTTCACCCAATGGCATCAGAAGGATTCTGATTGATCAGAGAGTAGAAGAAGCATTTCTGGGCTGCCTTCTGTTGCTAGGTGGAAAAGGCCAGGCCTCGGTCTCCTTACACTATTGGTGAAAGGATATAAAATGTTCTACCACTGTGTTGTTTTCACAGTTTTATGGTGCTAAACCAATTTTGCTGTCTTCCTGTCTTCATTCAAGGTTCTCTTTTTGTTGTTTCCTGTGTATTGATAGGATTTACAGTTCTACTTGGTAGAGAAAAGGGAGACGCAAGTCTGCCATTTTATCTAAACCAGATACTGAGTCCAATTATTTTTACATTTAGCATAGCTTTTTGAATTTTTCTAATTTGATTTTTTTCAATTTGGAGATGCTGAGCCTAGAAACAAGAATTTATGAATGTTTAGCTTGTTATGTCACATACATAATTTGTGCCTGCTTTATAATGAAATAAGTATTTTTACCTATTTTAAAATGAAAGGGTAGGAAAAAGGCTGTGGTCAGAATGAGGTTCCAGCTGAATGCACACAACACACAAGATACATTGTGAGCATTAAATGAAATACTACATGTAATATACTTTTCACCAGGGCATGCAGGCAACTAAGTGCCTGATAACTGTTATTGTTCCCATTCTTCTATACAGCCCATTCATTTTCTTCCCTATTTAAAGTCCCTGAGGACAGAAGCAATTTGTCTTTTTCACCTGTATCACTAGGATCACCTGGCAGTACAACTTTAGCTGCCTAAATAGCATTTTGTCACTTTTAACACTATATCTCAGAGCTGTGCTCTTTCCTTCTTTTCAGTGGTTTTAAAACTCCCTGTGTTTCAGTTTCTAGTATGAATTAGCCCATCTCAGGCTTTTCCCCTCTCTGCTTACTCACTTGCTGTGCCATCATGCAAGGAGATTCTTGCAGGGATGAATTTAATAACTCTCTACTACTTGGTCAACCCATTCTTGGGAAAAGATATAAAACCTTTCCTTTTCTCTTGAAAATTTTCGGAAGTAAAAATCTTAGCCCCTGGAATCTGGCACAGAGGGGTATTTTTTGTAGCACATGTTTTATTGTCTCAGAGTAGTGAAACTGCCTCACATGTTTTTATCCAGTTTATTCACTTCACAGTGGATTAAGATGCTGAAAGAAATCCTAATTCCAAGTTACTGTAATCTAATACAAAGCCTAGATGAAAACAGCTAGCATTGAAATCTTGTCTCCAAAACCTGCATCTTATATTACATGTAAAATTAACACCAGAAAACAGATTTACTTTGGTTTAACAAATAAAATAAATTAAAAAACACATTTTACTCCTTCTCGGTGGAGGGAGGCAAGATGGCGTCAGAGAGGTGACTCAGGATTGCAGCTCTCAGTGAAGGCGCAGAGGGTAAGTCCTAGCCGCATCCTCAGATGTTCCTTTTATGCCCACAGAGCGTTGAAAGTCCCAGGTGTGGGAGAGACACGAAACGCTAGCAGCCGGCTAATGCAGCCGGCTCCCGCCGCCTCTTCGGCACGGCACCACAGCGGGACCCGGCGCAGAACTCACTGGTCTGGGTGCCCTGTTAAACCGGCAATCTGAGATTTGGAAGGGCAGATTGGCATGTCCATCTGATTGAACGGGACTTGGACAATGAGCCAGACCAGGAGTTTCCTGGGAAGCGTGATCTGAGCCAGGGTAGTGGGCAGCAGCACGGAAGATTGCACAGATCCCAGTGCCCTATCGGCAGGCTCCTGGGGCGCCAGTGAGAGTCGACCTCTCAGCTTGGGGAGAGGAAGAGAGAGAGAGAGAGGACGGACTCTGAGGCAGGGAGCTGGGTGATAGGGCTCGGTGGGACCCACACTCACCGGACAAGCAGGGCGGTGACTGGAGGCGCTTGGGGCTGAGAGTTTTGTTGCCAGCATCTGGGACGGTGCAGCCCGGTCAGGGAGGGGTGTCCACCATTGATGATGAAGTGCACCCCCACTTAAGTACCGCCCAAGACTGCCTGCCATTGCTAAGGCAACCTGCCATAACAGAGAGACTCCGCACTTTACAGCAGAAGGGAGCCCAGCAGCAAGAGCATGGACCCGCGCTAGCACGTCAGAGCACCGGCAGGCAAATAGTGAATAGACTGCCACCTAGTGGGGCAGGACAGTGCAACAGATACTCATAAAGAAAGCCGCAACTCCCTGAGACGGAGCATCTAAGGGTGAAAAAAAAAAAGAGTGGTGTTTTATGAGTTCTATAGCAGCAGACATAAACAACCTCCCAACAACCCTGAATGAACAACGGAGCTCACAGCTCAGCACTGGAGCTCCTTTAAAGCACAGACTGTCTCCTCAAGCAGCACCCTGACCACTGTATATCCAAGGAGTCACCCCAGAAAAGGACTAATCAGACTGACATTTGGCTGGCATCATTCTGGAACAAGGGCAGCAGAAGAAGAAACTGGTATCATCCCTCATTGTTCTGCAGCTGCTGCAGGTATACCCCAGACAAGCAGGGCCTGGGTGGACCTCAGCACTCATACAGCAGAGGATAGATCATTAGAGGAAAACTAAGTAACAGAAATACTTCATCATCAACAATCTCAGTGTCCACACAGAGACCCAATTGAAAAATCAGCCAATACTAAGGCGACAGGCGGATAAATCCATAAAGATGGGAAGAAACCAGCGCAAAAAGGAAAACACCCAAAACCAAAACACCTCACCTCCAAAAGGACCAAAACTCCTCACCAGCAAGGGAACAAAGCTGGACGGAGAATGAATGTGACAAAATGACGGAATCAGACTTCAGAAAGTGGATAATGAGAAACTTCAGTGAGCTAAAGGAACATGTTCTAAACCAGTGCAAAGAAACTAAGAACCTAGAAAAAGATTTGAAAAAGATTCGAGGAATTGATAACAGAATGGACAACTTAGAGGAATATGAATGAATTGAAGGAGCTGAAAAACACAACACGAGAACTTATGAAGCATGCACAAGTTTCAACAGCCGAATTGACCAAGCAGAAGAAAGAATATCAGAAGTTGAAGATCAACTCAATGAAATAAAACGAGAAACCAAGATTAAAGAAAAAGTGCAAAAGGAATGAACAAAATCTCCAAGAAATGTGGGACTATGTGAAGAGACCCAACCTACGTTTGATAGGTGTACCAGAAGGTGATGAAGAGAATGAATCCAAGCTGGAAAACACTCTTCAGGATATTATCCAGGAAAATTTCCCCAACCTAGCAAGACAGGTCAATACTCAACTCCAGGAAATACAGAGAACACCACAAAGATACTCTGCAAGAAGAGCAACCCCAAGGCACATAATCGTCAGATTCACTAGGGTTGAAACGAAGGAGAAAATACTAAGGGCAGCCAGAGAAAGGTCAGGTCACCCACAAAGGGAAGCCCATCAGACTCACAGCAGATCTCTCGGCAGAGACTCTACAAGCCAGAAGAGAGTGGGGGCCAATATTCAACATCCTTAAAGAAAGAGCTTTCAACCCAGAATTTCATATCCAGCCAAACTGAGCTTCATAAGTGAAGGAAAAATAAAATCCTTCACGAACAAGCAAGTACTCAGAGATTTTGTCACCACTAGGCCTGCTTTACAAGAGCTCCTGAAAGAGGCACTACACATAGAAAGAAACAACCAGTTCCAGCCATCCTAAAAGCATACCAAATGCTAAAGACCATCAACAAAATGAAGAATGTACATGAACCAATGGGCAAAACAGCCAGCTAGCATCAAAATGGCAGTATCAAATTCACACATAACAATATTAACCCTGAATGTAAATGGGCTAAATGCACCAATCAAAAGACACAGACTGGCAAATTGATAAAAACCAAAACCCATCGGTGTGCTGTATCCAGGAAACCCACCTCACATGCAAAGATACACAAAGGCTCAAAATAAAGGGATGGAGGAAGATTTACCAAGCAAATGGAGAGCAAAAAAAGCAGGAGTTGCAATTCTCATCTCTGATAAAATAGACTTTAAAGTAACAAAGATCAAAAGGGACAAAGAAGGTCATTACATAATGGTAAAAGGATCGATACAACAAGAAGAGATAACGATTCTAAATATATATGGACCCAATGTAGGAGCACCCAGATATATAAGGCAAGTTCTTAATGACTTACAAAGGACTTAGACTCCCACACAATAATAGTGGGAGACTTTAACACTCCACTGTCAATAGCAGACAGATCAACCAGACAGAAAATTAACAAGGATATCCAGGACTTGAACTCAGACCTGGAACAAGCAAACCTGATAGACATTTACAGAACTCTCCACCCCAAATCCACAGAATATACATTCTTCTCAGCACCACATCACACCTACTCCAAAATTGACCACATAATTGGAAGTAAAGCACTCCTCAGCAAATGCAAAACAACGGAAATCATAACAAACAGTCTCTCAGACCATAGTGCAATCAAGTTGGAACTCAGAATTCAGAAAATAACTCAGAACTGCACAGCTTCATGGAAACTGAACAACTGGCTCTTGAATGTTGATTGGATAAACAATGAAATGAAGGCAGAAATAAAGAAGTTCTTTGAAACCAACGAGAATGAAGACACAACGTACCAGAATCTCTGGGACACATTTAAAGCAGTCTGTAGAGGAAAATATATAGCAATAAGTGCCCACATGAGAAGAGTGGAGAGATCCAAAATTGACACCCTATCGTCAAAATTGAAAGAGCTAGAGGAGCAAGATCAAAAAAGCTCAAAACCTAGCCGAAGACAAGAAATAACTAAGATCAGAGCAGAACTGAAGGAGATAGAGACAAGAAAAACCCTTCAAAAATCAATAAATCTAAGAGCTGGTTTTTCAAAAGATCAACAAAATAGACAGACCACTAGCCAGACTGATAAAAAGAAGAGAGAACAACCAAATAGATGCAATAAAAACGATAAAGGGAAATCACCACAGATTCCACAGAAATTCAAACCATCATCAGAGAATACTACAAACAACTCTATGCACATAAACTAGTAAATCAGGAAGAAATGGATAAATTCCTGGACGCCTGTGTCCTCCCAAGCCTAAACCAGGAGGAAGCCGAAACTATGAATAGACCAATAACAAGGTCTGAAGTTGAGGCAGCAATTAAACCTACCACACAAAAAGCCCAGGTCCAGATGGGTTCACAGCTGAATTCTACCAGACACACAAAGAGGATCTGGTACCATTCCTTCTGAAACTATTCCAAATAATCCAAAGAGGAACCCTTCCCAAATCATTTTATGAGACCAACATCATCCTGATACCAAAACCTGGCAGAGACTCAACAAGAAAAGAAAACTTCAGGCCAATATCCATGATGAACATAGATGCAAAAATCTTCAATAAAATACTGGCAAACCGATTGCAACAGCACATTAAAAAACTTATCCATCATGATCAAGTAGGATTCATCCCGGGGATGCAAGGCTGGTTCAACATACGCAAGTCTATAAATGTAATTCACCACATAAACAGAAGCAAAAACAAAAATCACATGATTATCTCAATTGATGCAGAGAAGGCATTTGACAAAATTCAACAGCCCTTTATGCTAAAAACCCTCAATAAACTTGGTATTGATGGAACATATCTCAAAGTAATAAAAGCTATTTATGACAAACCAACAGCCAATATCATACTTAATGGGCAAAAACTGGAAGCATTCCCTTTGAAATCCGGCACTAGACAAGGATGCCCTCTCTCACCACTTCTATTCAACATAGTACTGGAAGTTCTAGCCAGAGCAATCAGGCAAGAAAAAGAAATAAAGGGTATTCAAATAGGAAAGGTGGAAGCCAAATTGTCTCTATTTGCAGACGACATGATAGTATACCTAGAAGACCCCATCACCTCAGCCCAAAAGCTCCTGCAACTGATAAGCAACTTCAGCAAAGTCTCAGGATATAAAATCAATGTTCAAAAATCACAAGCATTCCTATACACCAATAACAGACTTAAAGAGAACCAAATCAAGAACGAACTGCCATTCACAATTGCTACAAAGAAAATAAAATACCTAGGAATACAACTCACTAGGAATGTAAGGGACCTCTTTAAGGAAAACTACAAACAACTGCTCAACGAAATAAGAGGACACAAACAGATGGAGAAACATTCCATGTTCGTGGTTAGGAAGAATCAATATCGTGAAAATGGCTATACTGCCCAAAGTAATTTACACAATCAATGCTATCCCCATCAAACTACCATTGAATTTCTTCACAGAACTGGAAAACCACCATGAATTTCATATGGAACCAAAAAGAGCCCGCATAGCCAAGTCAATTCTAAGCAAAAAGAACACAGCGGAGGCATCACGCTACCAGACTTCAAACTATACTACAAGGCTACAGTAATCAAAACAGCATGGTACTGGTACCAAAACAGAGATATAGACCAATGGAACAGAACAGAGGCATCGGAGGCAACACAACACATCTACAACCATATTATCTTTGATAAACCAGACAAAAACAGGCAATGGGAAAGGATTCCCTATTTAATAAATGGTGTTGGGAAAACTGGCTAGCCATGTGCAGAAAGCAGAAACTGGACCCCTTCCTGACACCTTACACTAAAATTAACTCCAGATGGATTAAAGACTTAAACGTAAGACCTGACACCATAAAAACCCTAGAAGAAAATCTAGGCAAAACCATTCAGGACATAGGAGTAGGCAAGGACTTCATGAACAAAACACCAAAAGCATTGGCAACAAAAGCCAAAATAGACAAATGGGACCTAATCAAACTCCACAGCTTCTGCACGGCAAAAGAAACAGTCACTAGAGTGAATCGGCAACCATCAGAATGGGAAAAAATCTTTGCAGTTTACACATCTGACAAAGGGTTGATATCCAGAATTTACAAAGAACTCAAACAGATTTACAGGAAAAAAAACAAACAAGCCCATTCAAAAATGGGCAAAGGATATGAACAGAAACTTTACAAAAGAAGACATACATGAGGCCAACAAACATATGAAAAAGTGCTCATCGTCATTGGTCATTAGAGATGCAAATCAAAACCACATTGAGATACCATCTCACGCCAGTTAGAATGGCGATCATTAAAAATCTGGAGACAGCAGATGCTGGAGAGGATGTGGAGAAATAGGAACACTCTTACACTGTTGGTGGGAGTGTAAATTAGTTCAACCATTGTGGAAGACAGTGTGGCGATTCCTCAGGGACCTAGAAATAGAAATTCCATTTGACCCAGCAATCCCATTACTGGGTATCTATCAAGGACTATAAATTGTTCTACTATAAGGACACATGCACACGAATGTTCATTGCAGCACTGTTTACAATAGCAAAGACCTGGAACCAACCCAAATGCCCAACGATGATAGACTGGACTGGGAAAATGTGGCACATATACACCATGGAATATTATGCAGCAATCAAAAATGATGAGTTTGTGTCCTTTGTAGGGACATGGATGAATCTGGAGAACATCATTCTCAGCAAACTGACACAAGAACAGAAAAAGAAATACCGCATATACTCACTCATAGGTGGGTGAGAAAAATAGGAACACATGGACACAGAGAGGCGGTCTACTATACACTGGGGACTGTTGGGGCGAATGGGGGAGGGACAGTGGGGGGCTGGGGGGGATAGCCTGGGGATGAATACCAAGTGTGTGTGAGGGGAAGGAAAGCAGCAAAGCACACTGCCATGTGTGTACCTATGCAACTATCTTGCTCATTCTGCACATGTACCCCCAAACATATAATGCAATAAAAATTTAAAAAAAAAAAAAAGGTCTCCTAAGTAACAAAAAAAATAATAAATAAATAAGTAAATAAATAAACATTTTAAACTAACAATGTATGTGTTCTGGTGCTATGTGGACACAAATTAAAAAACAATGCTCTTTTATACCATCATCTGTGTACATTTTTGAGATTTTAAAACAAAGCTTTTCATGTTACACCCCAGAGTTCTCTCCCAATTATTCCATAACATCTGACACATTATGTAGAGCTGAAGCTCAAGGAGTTTACTCTGCTAAAAAAAATCTGAATGCAACATGAAGATGATTCAGAAACATGGGAGGACTCTCACTCAGAGTAGTCAGTGCAGAACTCAAGAATACTTGGAAACTTACTGTGGGGATTCAGTCAGGCTGGTGGGAGACATTTTAGTTATAGATTATATACACAGACTCTTTTGTCTAAGGGTTTTTACTACCATAGTTCTTGGCTAAAGGCAGCCTTGTCCCCTTATGGAGTAGAAACATATAACTTGCTTACTCATGTGGTCCTATAAACTAACCCTCACTCATTCTGGATGGATCTCTTGGGGGAAGGTCATCCAGAGATATTACCTACTAATGGTGTTTACTTTAGGCCTAGGAACCTGGCCTGTGATGTCTGCACTCTGGCTGTGTTGACTCAAAGTCTTTCTCATTTACTGTGTGATGAATAAAGGTCGATGAGGCCAGGGTGTCAGGGCCGGTGGCTGCTATCTCTTTCCAACACTCTTCTTGAGTATCTGTGAGTGGCCCAGACACCCCAGCCTGCTCATACGTTGAACATCTATGTGTGAGTGAATTTATTAATTCATTGTTGAGTAAGGGTCTTCAGGACAGAACCCCATATGTGGTGGCCTTGACAACTTACCTCATGAGAAATCCTCATAACCAGAACAGATGTTAAAGAAAGTGAACATTTTACCAAACTTCATTATTTGAGGAATAAAACTTATTTACTAAAAGTATTTTTGTAATCAATTTTTCTTTGCACTGAAATAAGCAGTTGGCAAAGATCTGCTCTCAAGTCATGAAAACATGACCTGGTAGGAAAATGACTTAAATGCTCATCCCCCACATTTGGATCAAGATACATAATATTATTAGAATTTATTTTAAGCAGAAACAATAAGCCATTGGCCAAAGGATGCATTAGAGCCTTTCAATTCAATGTCAGATTATGAAAAGTCAACAAGCAAAAAAGGAGATAATTTCTTAAATCTAATGTTTCTAGATTAGGGCTTGTATTAGTCCATTCTCACACTGCTATAAAGAAATGCCTGAGACTGGGTCATTTTTTTAAAGGTTTATTTGGCACACAGTTTCACAGACTGTATAGAATGCATGACAGCATCTGCTTCTGGGGAGGCCTCAGGAAACTTAAAATTATGACAGAAAGTGAGGGAAGGCAGGCATGTCTTATATGGCAGAAGCAGGAGGAAGAAGGGAGGTGCCATACACTTTTAAACAACCAGAACTCAAAAGAACTCACTACTGAAATTACAACAATAAAGAGGATTGTGGCAAACCATGAGAAACTGCCCCGTGATCCAATCACCTCCCACCAGACCCCACCTTCAAAACTGGAGATTACAATTTGGCAGGAGAATTGGGCAGGGACACAGATTCAAATCATATTAAGGCTCTTTTTTTAATAGTATTTTAGGTTTTGGGGTACATGTGAAGAACATGGAAGATTGTTGCATAGGTACACACATGGCAATGTGATTTGCTGCCTTCCTCCCCTTCACCTATATCTGGCATTTCTCACCATGCTATCTCTCCCCAACTCCCAACCCTCCACTGTCCCTCCCCTATTTCCCCCCAACACACTCCAGTGTGTAGTGCTCCCCTCCCTGTGTCCATGTGTTCTCACTGTTCAACACCCACCTATGAGTGAGAACATGTTGTGTTTTATTTTCTGTTCTTCTGTTAGGCTCTTTATTATAAGCAAAATTATCTTTATATTTCTGTAAAATTTAGAGGGAAATTAACATCCACCTATGTGTACATCATCCAAATACAAACTGACAGTGGGGTTTTGTTCTTTACTTTCTAGTTAGAGCAAACATTTTCTGGCCTAAGGTAGTATATTTTTCTAAATCACTTCAAAATGGTGATTAAATTTACACAGAGGAAACCTCAGCCAACTTTAAGAAGGCAAAGATGTAGCAGTAGTAAGAATCTAGTCATATTTAATAAATGGATATAGCCTGAAAATCACTGATGTCTTGGTATGCATCTTGGGTCAACTGATAACTCTTCTTAGAATGGTACAAACTTAAGTAAGAAAATATCACATAATCAATTAAAGTGAGCTGATGGTTCTTTGGCTGTAAGAATATTAATTATTTCTCATTCCAGGAGAACAATGAAAACATAATGCCCAAGCAAATGAAGACTTTGAGTATAAAACATAATTTGTTTGGCAAATAAAACAAAGAATATTTTAAAATAAACTACCTTTCCTCAATAGACTTGACCATGGGTTCTGACTAAAAGCTCATAATTTAATTCAGCATTAATTATGCTCTATGAAATTTCCAATGTCATTCAGAGTTTGGACTCATTAACTAGCACAATTCTATGAAAAGCAATATTGCTCTGGTGTGATGGTTAATTCTGCAGGATGGCATTTTATTTGACAGCATGGACTTCATACATACTCATTATTGTTGCCATGAAAGCCAAACAACTTTAAAAGTTAGCAGCAGTTCTGCAAGAACAAAAGTACATTCTTATTACACAACATACAGTAGTAAATTTGGTCGAAATGTATTATACAAACACAAAGCATTTTAGATAAAGCATCAGTCTAATAACATAGATTCATGGAGTATAATAAAATAACATAATCTGTCTTCCCATTACAATATAATCTTTACAGCAATATTAACAAACTAGTCACATGAAGCACTATAAGAGTATCTAAGGGAACACAGAGCGTAGGAATGGTTATAAACAATCTCAGCAACTATTTTCTTCCATGCTTCAAATTTGGTGGTTGTTTTTCCACCCGTCAATATGGAAGACAAAGGCTAGAACTATTATTTTGGTAAGCAGAGAAGAAATTTCTTCCAGAAAGACACCTCAAGGCATGAGCTTCATTCATGTCTTGCAGTCCTGACTGTGGTATTCCCTAAGGGTAAGGGCACTTCCTGCTAACTTTATATATTATACCAGAAAAGATGTATATGAACTCATCAGAGTCTTATTATGTGGGAGCAGTTAGTTAAAAGGTAAAATTGACTACACATCTGTGATTGAGATGGCTAGAGTCATTAAGTTCTTCTTCAGAAACAGAGTTCTAAAATATAATTAATTGTAATGATTAGGGAAAACAGACCATATCTCTGAGAGGTAGGTAGCAACTATAGTAAATACTGAAATAACATCTATCTCAGACAAAACTTTTTTTGCTATAATTGAAAATGTAACCTTTTGAAAAACAAGAAGATAACATTTGATATGACAGATTCCTGGTGATTGATAGGAAAAATAACTTGAAGTAAGCCAGTTTGTGGAAGAAGGGTCCATCTGGTGGTGGGTTAAAGAGATAAAATGGGCTCAAAGCAATTTTTATAGGTAAGTAGATAATGTGAAAAAAGATGCACATCCATTTTTAGTGTCATTCCTTCATACTAGCTGGCAAGGCCTGATAATGTATTCCCACATAGTAAATAACCTGTTGTAACTCTTTTTAAAATTTTACTTCAGGTTCTGTACATGTGCAGGTCATGCAGCATTGTTGCATAGGTGCATACATAACGAGGTGGTTTGCTGCCTCTATTCCCCCTTTGACTATGTAACTTTTAAGAGGAGGAAGGTTTATGGATATAAAATCAGCCATGTAGTAGTCATCAATCATTTGAGACAAAAATATGGAAAAACTTCTGGAAGTAAAAGCCAAGGCAAGCCTTCTGTCTGAGAAGGCCCTTGCAGCCACTTGGTTGGGTATTCTATTCTATGACTCCTTATAATCTACCAACCTCTAAATTGTTCTCTCAGTTGCCAAACTAGAAAGATCAAAACAACACTGATTTATAAGTATTCTTTTTTTCTGGCTGACTATAATCTAAGAGGCAGGGCTGTGGAGGAACATTTCAGCAAAGCGGTGCCATAGTGTTAACAGCATTTGTATAATTGAGAAACCTGCTACATTTCATGGTATGTTTTTAATAAGTAAGTGAGAAAAATGCCACTAATCAAAGAACTAAGAGATGTGTGTCCAGTCATGATGCAAAACTTTCCACTGGCTTAGATTTAGGGAAAGGTTTTACATTATTTTCTCCATGACTGGATACACTTTAATTAATGCTTTAGATTTGTGGGATTTTTTTTTCTACTGTGAACATTTTATTTTGACCAAGCAAACTTTACAGATTTTACAATCTCCCAAATAGCACTTATTTAAAAAAACAATAGACAAGGCAACCTAGACTCCAAGATTTCAGGGATGAAAAAACTAGTACCAGATATTCATGTTATATAATTGAGCTGCATTTTACATACCATGAAAGTAAAGAGAAATGTGAAACTCACTAGTTTCAGGTGTACCTTGTAAGAAACATATGGACATACTTGGGTTTTTTAACCATATAGTCTCGTATCAATAAACATCTAAGTATCTGACATATATTTTTCCATTAAATTTAAGCACAACTCTCTGGACATCAAATTATATCAATCATTTGCTTTTTATAATCTTGACTGGATACTAAAAAATAAGAGAAATATAGAGTTAAGTAGCCAAAAATGCTACTTATTGTACACAAGCACATCACAACAGAAATGCTAGAAGTAGATCTCCTCAGGCATGGGTTTTTGAAAATTTTAGATATTGTTTTATCAGAAAAGTTAAAGCCTTTAAGGGGGAAAACCATGGTAAATGACATATTGACTCAATCTCTAAAGGCCTAGCAAATTATCAATTTTGTGTAATTAGTGACCAACATATACATTTAAGAGATTAATACTGACTGTTCACCAGAACCTTCTGGTGGTTCTGAAGCATCTATTCTTTTGTTGTTCTTGTTTTGAGACAGAGTTTTGCTTTTGGTGCCCAGGCTGGAGCGCAATGGCAGGATCTCGGCTCACCACAACCTCTGCCTCCCACCTCATTAAAAAGTGGGCAAAGCATCACCTGAGGTCAGGAGTTTGAGATCAGCCTGACCAACTTGGTGAAACCCCATCTCTGCTAAAAATACAAAACTCAGCTGTGCATGTGGGCAGGTACCTGTAATCCCAGCTACCTTGGAGGCTGAGGCAGGAGAATTGCCTGAACCCAAGAGGAGGAGGTTGCAGTGAGCAAAGGTGGTGCCACTGCACTCCAGCCTGGGTAACAAGGACTAAACTATCTCCAAAAAAAAAAGTGGGCAAAGGACATGAACAGACACTTTTCAAAAGAAGACAGAAATGTGCCTAAGAATCATGTGGGAAAAAAGCTCAATATTACTGATCATTAGAAAAATGCAAATCAAAACCACAATCAGAAGCCATCTCACACCAGTCAGAATGACTATTATTAAAAAAATCAAAATTAATAGCAGACAGCCCTGTTTTCAGTACAATGGACTAACAATGAATATAGTTTTTGTATGGTAAATTAGGAAAGACATTGACATACAACAAAATAATTACTGGTATATTCAATGAAAAATAAGGCATCTAACATAAGCTTCTGGGTTTTCTGCTTCTATGGAGCCCTAAGCTTTTTCATGACAAGAGCTATTTTATAACTCTGCAAGTTGCAGATAACTGACTGCAGTGCATCTAACACTTGTCTAAAGATGTGAAAATTCTGTCTGCAGGAGAAACAGCTGATTTAGCTGCATGTATCTCTTCCCTGGCAGAAAAGGCCAGTTTTGATTTAATCTATTTATAAATTTAATTTAGCATTTTTTTTGAAATGGAATTTCATTCTATCACCCAGGCTGGAGTGCAGTGGAGTGATCTTGGCTCACTGCAACCTCCACCCCCAGGGTTAAAGTGATTCTCTCACCACAGCTTTCCAAGTAGCTGAGATTACAGGCACATGCTGCCACCTAATTTTTGTTTTTGTAGAGACTAGATTTCACCATTGTGGCCAGGCTGGTCTCAAACTCCTGACCTCAGGTAACATGCCTGCCTCAGCCTCCCAACATGCAAAGATTATAGGCATGAGCCACCATGCCAGCACCTCACTTTAGCATTTCTGATTTAACTGTATATGTAATATTTTAGCTTTGAAATCTCCTTTCAACTGGTTGTAAGATCTTACTGGTTCCCTCACAAGTGATTTAAATAAAATCTTTGACCTGTGTTTATTTTACATTTGTATGAGAGTCATAATTTTACTTTCAAAAATATTATTTAACAGCTTATAGGATACACAATAGTTTAGACAACTATCAATAAAGTATAGACTTTGATACTCACTATTTGAATGGCTTACATCAAACTATAATGTAAATAAAGGTAGTGTTTGATAAATGCCTTTGCTGTCTGGTAGCCTCAGCAGCTGTACTATGTTCTCTCACTGGTGAAAGATGTAGATAATTCATATTTGAAGTTGCTCAAGAATAAAAAAACACTGCTCTAAATAAGTACATGCCAGTAAATAATACTGAGTTTTCATAGAACTACAAGTATTGTTTTTCGTTAATGGATATTTCATATTTTCTTATTTTAATAATTTATTTATTTTACTTTAGGTGCATACTATATCTGGCATTTCTCCCCATGTTATTCCTCCTCACCCTCCCCTCCCTTCCCACCCCACATTGTCTCTCCCCTACCCCCCCACAACTGTCACCTGTGTGTGATGCTCCTCTCCCTGAGTTCACGTGGTCTTGTTGTTCAACACCCATCTATGAGTGAGAACATACGGTTCTTGGCTTTCTGTTCTTGGGTCAGTTTGCTGAGAATGATGGTTTCCAGATTCATCCAAGTCCCTATAAAGGACACGAACTCATCATTCTTATGGCTGCATAGTATTCCATGGTGTATATGTACCACATTTTCTCTGTCCATTGTATTATTGATGGGCATTTGGTTGGTTCCAGGTCTTTGTTATTGTACACAGGGCTGCAGTGAACATACATGTGCATGTGTCTTTATAGTAGAACAATTTATAGTTATTTAGGTATATACCCGATAGTGGGATTGCTGGGTCAAATGGAGTTTCTATTTCTAGATCCTTGAGAAATCACCACACTGTCTTCCACAATGGTTGAACTAATTTACACTCCCACCAACTGTGTTAGAATGTTCCTATTTCTCCACATCCTCTCCAGCATCTGTCTTCTCAGCACCACATTGCACTTACTCTAAAATTGACCACATCATTGGAAGCAAATCACTCCTCAGCAAATGCAAAAGAACAGAAATCATAACAAACAGTCTATCAGACCACAGCACAATCAGACCAGAACTCAGGATCAAGAAACACACTCAAACCCTTGGAAACTGAACAACCACACAACCACTTGGAAACTGAACAACTTGCTTCTGAATGCTGACTAGATAAACAATGAAATGCAGGCTGAAATAAAGATGATCTTTGAATGAAGACACAACTTACCAGAATCTCTGGGACACCTTTAAAGCAATATCAAGAGGGAAATTTATAGCAATAAATGCCCACCAGAGAAGACAGGAAAGATTTAAAATCGACACCCTATCATCAAAATTGAAAGAACTAGAGGAGCAAGATCAAAAAAACTCAAAAGCTAGCAGAAGAAAAGAGATAACTAAATCAGAGCAGAACTGAAGAGATAGAGACACAAAAAGACCTTCAAAAACATCAATAAATCCAGGAGCTGGTTTTTTTTAAAAGATCAACAAAATAGACTGCTAGCCAGACTAATAAAAAAGAAAAGGAAGAAGAATCAAATAGATGCAATAAAAAAGGATAAAAGGGATATCACCACTGATCCCACAGAAATACAAACTATCATCAGAGATTACTACAAACAACTCTACTCACATAAACCAGTAAACCAGGAAGAAATGGATAAATTCCTAGACACTTGTATTCTACCAAAACTAAACCAGGAGGAAGCTGAAACCTTGAATAGACCAATAACAAGGGTGAAGTAGAGGCAGCAATTAATAGCCTACCAACCAAAAAAAATCCAGGTCCAGACAGGTTCACAGCCGAATTCTACCAGACATACAAAGAGGAGCTGGTTCCATTCCTTCTGAAACTGTATCAAACAATACAAAAGGAGGGAATCCTCCCTAACTCATTTTATGAGACCAACATCATCCTGATCCCAAAACCAGGCAGAGACTCAACTAAAACAGATTGCAACAGCACATCAAGAAGCTTATCCATTATGACCAAGTGGGCTTCATCCCGGGGGTGCAAGACTGGTTCAACATACACAAATCTGTAAATGCAATCCATCATATAAATGGAACTAAAGACATAAACCACATGATTATCTCAATAGATATTTCATATTTTCTTATAATTCAGGAAATATTTAGCCATGGGTTCATGAGTTCTACCAGCATTTTTTTTTTGCATGAGTAGAGACAGTAGCAATTCCCCTTTTCCTTGACACTTTTTAAGTAGGCTGCCTCTCTACTGTGCTTCCACAGCACTCTCCAAATATCTCTTACAGCACTGATCATACTGCAATGTAATAGTAATTCTTGGTCATCTAGCTACTTTAGCTGACTGTGAGTACCCAGAAAAGAGAGAATAAGTCATTTTATCTATGAATTCAGTTGGTGAATTAAATATATGATGAGTTCTCTGGTTAAGTAGTTACCCAAATTACAATCATAAACTATAAATTGGGCCTACAGTATTAGCTAGTAGACTAATGAATATGTTTCTATCAGATTCAGATACCCAGAAGGTGTACAATGTTCAAATATTTCATGTTAATAAGCTAAAGGAGAAAAACAATAACAATGATAAGCCAGCATAAATATATTCTACTCTGGTTCCCATGGGTATGACTTTAATACTTGTCATTATTTTAATAAATGAGGTTGTAAATGTTTTCCAAAACTATTTTTGAGACATGACCAAATTAGACTAATTATCTCTGAACATAATTTATTTTTTTTCATTATTTTCTTCATTCATTACACAGAACCAGTGATCACAGAGATCTGAACTGTCCCCTCAAAAAAAAAAAAAAATGACTTCCTGGAATGCTTGACAGAAAATTCTGATATAGATGAAAAAACAAGGTTTTAAATTATTATCCTCATGTCAAATATATGTTAGAGAAATTATAAAGTATTTTCTTGAAAAGTTCACATAAGTATTTCTTGAACTACATGGACCTATGTGCCAACTCTCTACTGACTTGTGGAAACAAAAATATGTATTTTTCTGGGTTTTTTTTCTATGAAAACTCACTGGAATAATACAAGTCTGCATTATGATGGAAAAGGTAAAGAACAACCAAATTGGCTGAAATCTCCTGTTTGCATACATTTTAGCAAACGTACAATCTGACAGGGTCTGGCAGCAAACCATCCTACATCATTTTTTTCTCTTCCTTTAGAAGGCCGATTCAAGGAAATGCACTGAGATATCTATGAGGTCCATAATTTGGTGGTCATTTAGTCAATCTGCATGCATTTATTCTTGTGTGCCAATCACTAGTTGAGTCACTAGGGGTAGATAAGTAGATAAAATATGAAGTTCTGTTATTTTAGAACTTCATATTCCAATAGTATCAATTTACAGTTCCATCCAGAGGTATGTAAGCTTTCTACTTACATTCCCCATAGAAAAGTCCTCATACATTTGGAGAGAGAAAGCATTCCACATGATGGCTGTATTTGGAAGCATAGGGGCAGCACTCTCATGCCTGGTGTGCACTACATAACAAGTCCAGTTTATTTATTTCTTGGAGACCTATTTGCCATCTATTTACTGCAGGGTTGGGTGCAATAAAACCAAACTATGACACAGAAGGATATAACCAGTGGCATTTGTTGTTTGGCTTTTGTTTACAAAAAGCTTAAAAATAACTAAATTTGATTCTTGTCCTGGTCCTAGAGAGTTGATTCTAGGCCAACTCTCTCTGTTTGGCATGACATTACCAAAATCAAGCTTCCAGTCTGCTCCCCACCTCACAAACTTTAGGCAGAGTAAATTCAGTATCATATTTAAGCACTGTACATGGTTGTTTACCTTCTTGCAACTTCCTGATTACAACATGGGGACAGGTAAAAGTCTGCATTGGACAATTTTAACTTTTGCTGGAAAACCAAATCAGTAACTTTATCTGTGTGTCTTATTAAAGGTAAAACACCACTTTTTACTTAGATATCATGTTTCTAACACTAATGTGGAAGCTGTGATAACTTACTGTTACAGTTGGAAGATTACATGGGCATCTTTTCTACTTGCTTATGAGCTCCTTTAGGGTAGGAACAGACTCTTACCTTCTCTGTACATGTCAATGTCAAGCACAGTCTCAGCCATAGTAGAGGTCATTAGTGAACTGCTGCCATATGTCATATGGCCAAATATTAATGAGAGCCAAGGAAAGGCCAATCAATTGGAACTGAGATTCTAACACAATTTGAAGAACCTCTTTGTAGTTGTATCAATTTATTACCTTAACTTTTTAGAAAGAAGAAGAATGATTGAGTCAAAGTTTTCTTCCCTTCTGTTATATCTTCCAATACTAGAAATGTACCTGAATATTTGTGATTCAGGTAGATAATTACAAAAGTTACCACTCTTAGGGTAAAGCTAAAATTTTCATAATTCCAAACTAATTTTGCTGCTGTACCCACACCAGAAGTCCAATTTAGAAGCAGCAAAATTTGTTATTTCAAAATGGAATAGTGACAATTGCTTTCTTTTTAAATCTCAGTGACAAATGTATTTATGATCTGTGTTGAAAAAAAACACCACTAAATCTTAAACCTACACTTGAAGAAAATAACTTGTAACATCTCAATGAATACTCCCACAGGTGAAATAACAATTTTGAAATTCAGCCACCGTCACAGCTGAGGAGAATGGGAAAGCTGGTTCTGAGTTGCAGTCACCAGCTCATAACACTTAATTGAAAGTTTCCTCTGGTCCAAAACTGGAGCACAGGTCATCGGCAGAATTCCCAAATTTACAAAGTGAGATCATGCAGGATTAAATATGAACTTTATCTCAAAAGTCTGATCGATCCAAGGTATAATATCTCAAGCTTTTTTTGTCCAATTACACTTTGAAAAGTCAAGGTATAGCTTAAACTGAACTTATATCTAGGCATAACCAGTGTATGAGTGAAAAGTTACAAGAAAACTTAACTGCCTCTTCAAAATAAGAAACAAAATAAGAAACTTAAGTACCACTTTAAAGCAAGAAACAAGACAAAAACTCAAAAACTTTTGGCAAAAATTATCTCCCTTCCTGCAATCACTTGGGATAAAAGGGGATAAAACCTACTTATATGATAAAAAGTCATTTACTTGGAACCCATTTAACCAGACTCTTCAATCATTTGCATTAGATTTTGTCTTTTCATTTCTAGACAAATATTTCTCCAATTTGAAACACAATCTAATCTCCAAGAACCATGCTTCTTTGCAATAGCATCAATAGCACAAAATTTTTGTGTATTCACTTATTTTTGAGATGCAGTTTCGCTCTTTTTGCCCAGGCTGGAGTGCAATGGCACTATCTTGGCTCACTGCAACCTCCACCTCCCAGGTTCAAGCAATTCTCCTGCCTCAGCCCCCCGAGTAGCTGGTATTACAGGTGTGCACTAACATGCCCAGCTACTTTTGTATTTTTAGTAGAGACAGAGTTTCTCCATGTTGGTCAGGCTGGTCTCGAACTCCTGGCCTCAGGTGATCCACCTGCTTCAGCCTCCCAAAGTGCTGAGATTACAAGTGTGAGCCACCACACCCAGCTAATAGCACAAAATTTTAAGAAATTTTTAAGAAAACCTAATTTATGGTGCTATACAAAATAGTAAGATTTTTGTTTACAAATAATTATTTCCTGAAACACAGGCTTTACCTTTGTAAACTAAGAGATAGAAGAAAACCTAATTATATGCAAAGAAAAAAGAATTGATTATGCATAAAAACCCTTGGCACATATATCTGGAAACAAGTATATCACACATGTCTTCATTGAATTCTAGGATTGAAGAGTAATCACAAACCATCTGCAAAAAGATTAGATGATCCTAGCTCGAGCCTTCAGTTCTCTTGCATGATATTTAATTGCAAAAGTCTATGGTAGGGTTTAAGAGAAGACATGGCTCATTTATAAAGAAACATCTGATTCTACCTAAAGTCATGACATAAAATTTGATAAGCACTTAGCCACTCAGCTGAAGTAGGGACATGCAAGAGTCTTCCTCACCATATATTCCTTAATTTGGTTTTTATGCTGCAGGCCCTGAGATATAGGGTGGGGCCTTGTCTCTACTCCCAGCTCTCGTGCATTTCAGCCCTTAGGGAAGTGGGAGCCTGGGGCAGGTCTGCAGAAGATATTGTAGAGTCAAAAGTTCTGCTCAAGCTGATTTTGACTCAAGGTTTTCCAACAAGGTAGGGCATTTGCAAGAATGTGGGGCAGAAAAAAATTAGAACTCTGTATTTCTGTAACTATAGATATGACTTATGTAGCCATGGGTAATGGGTAAGAACCACAATAAAATATTAAAAGTGATAAAGGTAAAAGTAACTCAGATGCTGAGGTTTTTTAAAAGTACTCCACTTTTAAAGTAAAAGGATTTAGGAAACAAGAGAAAATATTTTCAGATGTAAATAAAATTTTGCATGGTCTCAGCAATGTTTGTGTTTCAGTTGTGAGGCAAATGTTTGATAGCAAACTTCTGTAGCTATTTTCAAACATGTAATAAAAGTTTTGTTTCAAAAACCTTGCATTCATTAGAAATGTAGTGAAACAGAAAATCTCTTTTTTTTTTCTTTTGAGATAGAGTCTTGCTCTGTCACCCAGGTTAAAGTGCAGTGGTGTGACCTCAGCTCACTGCAACCTCCCTCTTCAAGAATCAAGTGATTTTCATGCCTCAGTTTCTCAAGAAGCTGGGATTACTGATATGAGACATTATGCCCGGCATATGTATTTACCTCTTAGAGCTCTCCTTTCCTAAACCCCTTTCCAATTAGCTAACAGGCTAAAGTGAGCCTTACTGTTGTAACTTAGTGAGTCGAGGTATGTGCCACGCTCTGAGATTGAATTATGAGTCCTTTACTGAGCTGGCAACCAAGAGTGGCTAATGCCCAAAATTCTCACAGCCCCAAAGAAAAAGTTAGGGGGTCTCTTATGCACTAGTATACAGGGAGGGGGAACCTAGCTGAAGTAAAGTTTTTACCAAAGCAGAGTAAGCAAAAAGTTAAAAGATAAACTGATACTAAGAAATAAAACAGTGCCAAGTGTGAATGGTAAGGCTGTGATGAAAGACAAACAACATATAGATAATGGGGGCTCCAGACACTCCCTGCACCTGCATTCCGAGTCTCTGCTGAAACCACTTCACTCGGCCTCTTATCAACAAACGTGTTCCTGGATGCCCAGTGTCAGCGTGACTCAGCTTTATACTATAGTTATATACTCGGTGGGGAGAAAATAACTAAAATGAAGAAGCCAAAATGGAGTCTGTCTGCTCAAGAAGCTAACATAAAGCCTGAACAGCTTTTAGCCTGGGAAAGGGAGAGTTCGTTTTAGCTGGCAGAAAGTAGGTTATCACATTACCTGAACAGGTTTGAGCATATTGTCGTTTTCACAAATATTTGTCAGAGAAACTCCAAGGAACTGTGCAAGCATCAGTAACGTTGATGGTGTGAGCACATTGTCCAGGCAAGTGCTAGAACCCCAGCAACAGCCCGTTTATGAAAAACCTTCCTTTAAATGTCTTCTAACCTGAATCTAAGGAAGAAGTGAACTTATTACAAAACCTAGTTTCATTCACTTAATCTTATTTCTATAACTTCCATTTTATGACATGTTTGTTGCTATGGCTCAAAGAGGAAAAAAATGCTTGTCAATGGCTTTCGTTATTGACAATTCAACTGATAATATTTTATTAAAATATCTTATAAGTGAAAGAAAAATCAATGAAGGAAGAATCAGATGTTTGGGTTCTTCTGCCATCAATTTTTGGAACATCACTGGTCTGTTTTGGCACTACATTTTCAAAGCTAAAGAAAAAAAGATTTTCTGATTTTTTAACAACTTAAAGCAAAAAGCATTTCATGTTGACACGTTTCCCCATTTTAAAGATGAAACTAAGCATACAAAAAAGTTTAAACCAGACTATAATTAGTGAGAAAAAGCAAGAAGAGAGGAGGAAGAAAGAAAGATAAAGGGGAAAGAAAAGTAGGAGGAAGAGGACAAGATGAAATAGAAAAGGAGGAAGAAAAAGGAAGAAGGAAGAGGAAGAAGCAAGAAAAAAAGGAGAAAAAGGGAAAAGATTTGTCCCCATTTAGATGTTCTCTAAAAATAAAGAATGCTTTGTTATCTGATGTTCCATTCTACTGTTGAGAACACAGACAGGAAGCTAATGTCCTATTTTCTTTTCTATCTGTGCAACTTAAAAGATTTTTTTAATTACTTGACTTTAGAAAGTATGTTTAAAGCAACATGATGGATGCAAATAGGAGTACCCTTACTGCTGAAGTGTGTAATCTAATAGTGGGATGAAGAACTTGTTGGGTGGGGTGAAAGCAAGTGTATTAATAAATCTAATGTCATAAGGTAGAAACCAGAGCATTTGGAGGAAAGTAAACCTCATCTACTCAAGAGGAGGCAGGAGAGTGATCCTTGGTGGAGGGCAGGGTGGTGTTTGCATTTTGAATGAGCAATATTTCAATAGATGGATCATCTAGCATAGTGTCTTCCAAAAGTTCAACAGTAAGGTATGGTTTTTTACTGTCGTCCAAAAATGTTTTTGGTGTCATCCATGTCTAATTTTAACATGAATGCTAACAGGTTTGCACATGATTTGACACACACACAAAAATGCTCTTTAAGGTTCCACTTCTAAAAGTGACTGACCTGTCTGTCCCCTCTTCCCTATACACACACACAGGTAACGACTATAAACTCTGAACAAACCAACCAAAATAAACCTATCTGAAGGCATTAAAGAGTAACCAGAAGAAGATAGATACTAAAGACAAATTGGTCCCTGGTGCCCTATTTAGTTCATTTGGTGAGGTTATGTTTTCCTAAATGATACTGATGCTAATAGATGTTATTTTGTGTCTGTACATTGAAGAGTCCGGTATTTATTGTAGTCTTCACTATCTGGCCTTATTTGTAGCTATATTCCTTTGGAAGGCCTTCCAGATATTTGAAAGAACTTGTGAGTTGTAATCTAAGTTGTATCTTCTTTAGGGGACACCTCAAGCACAGTAACACTATGGTTTTTGTAGACTGACAGAGATACCACCTTGATGGTCTTAAACAAGATCTGGGGGAATTCTCTGGATTACCAGGTGGAAATTCTTGTTAGCTTTCCTCAGTCTCTGCTAATCAAATAATCTGTTGCTCCATTCTGAGCTACCTAATGCTGAAGGTGGGCTTATACAAGCACCCCAGTTGCCACCACCACTATGACCACTGTGACTGTACTGGATCAGACCTAAAGGCAGACAGCACTGGGTCTCACCCAAGGCCTGCTGTAACCACTTTTTGATACTGCTTATGCTCACTCAAGGCACTGCAGCTCTACAATTAGCTGATAGCAAAGACAGCCAGGCCAATGTTCTTCCCTTTAGAACAGCAAGTTCCCCCAGGCCCGATGTGTTTCCAGAGTTGCCTGCCATGTGGGTGTCAGAGACAAGAATAAAAAACCTCAGAGGCCTACCTGGTGTGCTATTATACTGCAGCTGAGGTGACACGCAAATCACAAGATGCAATTCTTCCCACTCTCCCTTCCTTTTTCCAAAAAAAGGAAAAGCCTCAGCCCATAACCACCACCACCCCAGCTCATGAGAAGCACTGCCAGACTACCACCAGTGTTCCCTCAAGATTTATGGGCTCTTTAGTCAGCTCGTGGCAAATGCTGCCTGGCCTGGGACTCATCTGTCAGGACAGTGGGCTCCCCTCGTGCCTAGGGCAGATCCAGAAATGTCATTCAAGAATGCAGTCCTGGGATAAGAAACTCCAAGAGTCTTCTTGGTGCTCTACAGCCCTGTGGTCATGCTAGTACCTAAGGTGCAAGTCAAAATCCCCTTTATTTTTTCTGCTGCTTTTCTCAAGCAAAAGTTTTGCCTCATAGTCAACACAGCTGGTAATGTGCTGAATCTCACCTGAACCCAGTAAGTCTCAGAGGCTCACCAAATGCCCTTAACAGAGTACCTAGGTATTGCTGCTGGTTATTCATGGCCCAACAGTTCCTCAGTTACCAGGTGATGACTGCTGCCAGGACTGGGTCATTTCCTTCAAGGCAGTGGGTTTCCTTCTGGCCCAAGCTGTGTCTAGAAATGTCATCTGGGAGCTAGGGCCTGGAATTGGGGTCTCATGACTGACCAGTTTCTATCCTGCTGTGGTTAAGCTGGTAACCAAGAAGTAAGACAAACTTCTCCCTGCTCTTCTCTTGTCATATCCTCAAAATAAATAGGGTCTCTTTCAGAGCCATTAGCTGTGCAGACTGCTATTTGGAGAGGAGTCGAAGCACTATAGTTTAGGGTAATACCCAAAGTTCATTGCCTCATGCCAAGAAAATCAAGGATGCAGACATTCAAGGAAAGAGTTTAAGAGCAGAAGTTTAATAGGTGAAAAAAGAAGAGAGCTTCCTAGGTCAGAGAAAGTGGTCCCAAATAGGTTTCTGGGTTGGTTTTCTGTATGAGCTTGAGAAAGTGGTGTCTTATATATGTAGGGCACAGAGGATTGGTTGGATGAGTTGTGCCATTTACATAGCAGGTGAAGAGGCTGACCACCCCACCCTAATCTTTTATTATGCAAATGGGGTATCTACTGTGCTGGTACCATGTTGCCTGATTTTTTACTGCACACATGGCAACAAAGGACAGGGAAAAGGAAACCTCCATGTTGATGATACCTGGCCTCCAGGTATCCCTTTTCTGTTGGCACAGGTGCCAAAATTTACTTATGCAAGCCTCCAACTTGTTTATCTATGCTTGCAACTTGATTTTCCAAGTGGCTTTTTTTTAAAAAAAGTATTTGGAAGCTACTTTTTGTTAATAGAAAACCGTACCAAAGACTCTCTTATCCTCACAATCAGCCTAAATAATTTTTTATCTCCTGTATCATCTCCCCTCAGGAGGGTTATCCCTAACTGCAGTTAGGGGGTATTGGATGATGACTCTAACTACTCCCTGCTGAAAAGGAGTATTGTGTTGGGAACAGCTGTTAGGGCTCCTTTTAGGGCTAAGTAAGGGTCCTCAGAAGAAAGGCATATCCATGGGTTGTTCTGTCTGCAGCACCATTTGGAGTTTGATTGCTTCTAGATAAAAATAGTTAAATTTTACAAGAAAGTTTAGAATGTATGATTTAAATATAAGTATTAAGATTGCCATTAATAGTGGGGGTACTATAGGCCATAAGCATGACAGTAGAGTTTGATACCCGTTAGCTATTCTAATGGACTGTAATACAAGTTTGCCTCCAACAAATGTTGCTGTACTTTATCAAAAACGTTCACATAAAAGTAACATCCTTTTTTAGGATAAGTGACATAGAATTTAGGTGGCTAGAGTAATTTTAGTGTTAACTTTGGCTAAACTTTTCCTGCAATTATTAATCCTTCTATGACTTCCACAGAGCATCTATAACATGCTTAAACTCTCTGACTTGTCCTAAACAACCCTCTTTTTAAACAACCAGTTATTTCCTCTTAGGACAAGAATTTACCATAAAGATTCTTTCTTATATAAAATCTTTTTTATAACCTTCTTTGAATAGCTAGGGTGTGACATGTTACCAAACCCAATAAAAAGTTTTAGCAGACTTAGTGATAGTAAAACTTTCATGTTTACTTCCCATCAGTAACTATTATGCCTGCTATAAAGATAATAATTCAGCAAATTATTAGTTTCTTTATGCAATATTCCATTCTTGGTGGTACTACAGTGTATAGTCCTACTGCAAATAGTAAAGTGAGTATACAATTCTGCAAGGGTGGTGTAGTAAATAATTTCCATGAAAATTTTTACTTGACAAGACATAGAATTTCTTTTTTTGTGGGGGAAGGGTGCCTATGGCTTTACAAATGTAATCCCAAAGATAACTAAAATCTTTCTCAAATATACATTAAAAAGAAGTTCTAATCTCTGGTGGCACATCTTAAGAGGAAAGTAGACATGAAAGTATGTGGTGAAGTAAAAGTGGGACTAAGATGGATAGCCTTCACTTATCTTTTATGATTTGCAGCTTCAGATATCCTAATTCTTCCCATTGATATTCAGAATGTTCCTCTGGGCTGTCAGGTGTTGCTCCCTCAGGTTTCCAGGCTTTGACTCGGTGTGATGTATCCAGGAGTTGATACCTGTAACTTTTACCACTGAGGGGTTGAAAAAAGAACACTCTAGGGCCCTCCCCAGGTTGGGCTCAGGAAGAAAGACAGAGAAGGGACAGTTTTCACCAATACCAAATCTCCAGGATGAAATAAAGGTGGTTCAATTTCTCTGAGTTGGCCTTTTGATAAGTGTGTTAATTCCTGTTGAAAGTGAACCATAGAGGTTACATGGTTGACTAACTCAGAGATTTTCTGATATAATAGAAAATTAGTGGTTAGAAAAGGCCACCCATAGAGCATCTTATAAGGGCTCAGACCTAACTTTCAAGGGGCATTTCTTACCCACAGTAAAACCATGGTAAGAAGAGTAATGCAAGATGAGTTTTTTGGTATGGTTTTCTGATGTGTCTTTTGATAATACCACTGGTCTTCTCTTCCTTAGGGCTGGAGTCTCCAAGCACAATGGAGATGATACTGTATGCCTAGTGCCTTTGAGCACCCCTGCCCCATCACCATGACAGCTGCCTTAAATGAGGGGCTAATATCACTTTGGAGGTACTTAGGTAGACCAAAGTGAGGAGTTGTTTCATTATCTAACAGTTTTATTATCTCAGAGTTCTTTTCTGTATGGCATGAAAAGTTTTCCATGCAGTTAGTGAAAGTATTTACCCATGATGGGAGGTATTGAATGCCCTTTATCTTTGGCATGTGGATGAAGTCTGCCAGTCCTTCCCTGGAAAGATTTTAATCCTTTGGGTTTGAGGAGAAAGCCGCCACCTTCACAGGCATTAACAATCTGTTTGACTGTTCTTAATATATTATCTCTTGAAAATAATTTCTGGACACACTGATAAGTTTTATCCTTTCTGGAGGCTGGCAAGTGGAGTTCGCCATCCTCTGACTGTAGCCATCCTGAGGCCTATAAAGTATACCTTCAAGAACTGACGCATCCTGTTTCTGCAGGGAAGTACTGAGGTTAAATTTCTCTTATGGAGCCTTTCCAGATTAGAGGGGCTTGAAGCATGTTTATGTGCTGAGGCTTCCTTGCCATTTAATTGCTTGATTAGCAAACCTATTTTCTTCATCTACATTATCTGTTCTCTTTTGATGCCCCTTTACAATGCATTACTGCTATTACTCATGGAAGGGAAACAGGATAACCAGTTAAAGTTGGGGTGAATTTTTATTGTAGATCCATTATAGACCCATTTATAGGAGATACATGCACTGTAAGAAAGTGTCTTTCTTTCCAAATGGCAGCATGAGCATGAAGAATTAAAAAAGCATACTTCAAATTAGTGTAAATGTTAGCTAGTTTCAATTGCTTAATTCAAGTGCTCTTGTAAAAGCTATCAGTACAGCTAATTAAGTGCTTGTGGTTGGAAAGATACTTTCAATGATGTCATTTAGAGTGACTACTGCATATCCTGCCTTATGGATTCCTTGCTCTACAAAGGAGCTCCCATCTTTGAAGAGGATTCAGTCTTAATTTTTTAGGGGGTGTTCCCTGAGCTCTTCCCTGGCTGCAAAGGCTTGTATTACAACTTGTTCACAGTCATGTTCAGGTTCCCCACTTTCCTTGGGGAAGAAAGTGGCTGGGGTTTAGGTGAGAATGAGTTTTCAACTGGATTGTGGAAATGTCTAGCAGCACAGCCTAATATTTAAGGAGCCAACTGTCTGTTAGCCAAAGGCTCCCCCAGATGATAGTAATTCTGCCACATTATGTGGAGTGTAAACAGTTAAATCATTTTAGAGGTTAATTTAGTGGCTTCTAGGACCACTGTGGCAATGGCTTGGATGCATCTGTAAATAATAGGTCTTACAAATGGCAACTAAAAGGTTGAGAAAAAATATTAGTTTCTCCTGAAATATCCCTCATGATGGTTCTACAGGAAGAGAAGAGACCTGGAATAGAGAGGAGAGAGAGGCCAGCTCTAGTGTTCAGAAGGAGGTCTACTTTCTTTCATTCAATTTCCAGAATCAACTGGGTCTCCTATGCTTTAATAGCAGTTTCAGCCACTACAGCCTGGGGAGTGAGCCCCAGAACCCATCAGTCCTGTTGGACCTTCTGTGAGACAGGTTCTGAATCCAGTGACCTCCATCTCCAACGGCAGTCTGATCTCTAGTGGTCTTTGCCACAGATGTACAGGGTTAAGGTGGCTTTTCCTTGATACCTGGGCACTCCTTATTAAAGTGCCATGACTTGCCACATCGTAGCCACTAGCAGATACACCTTGGGGATTCTGGATTTTGCAAGCTTGCAAAGCAGCTACTAGAGCCTCTGTCATTTTCTTTGCTTTCTCTTTTTGTGCTGGACCTCCTCCTGATCCATATTATAAAATACTGAAGGGGCCACCCTCAAAAGGTTTTCCAAAATGTTATCTGCTCCTGTAGCCTCATTTTGCAGTTTTCTTCTAATATCATAAGATGCCTGTGTGATAAATTTGTCCTTTAGGATGAGCTGTCCTTCAAGTGAATCAAGGGATAAGTAGTGGTGTTTTATTAGGGGTTCTCTGAGCCTTTCCATAAAGGCTGTGTGACTCTCATCTGGCTTTTGGTCTATCATGGACAGCTCAGAGTAATTAAGAGGTTTGCCCCTAGTTTATCATAAGCCCTCTAATATGCACATTAAAAAATTATTTCTTTTTCATTTATTTGTGGAGCTACTGGAGTTCCAGTCAGGATTGTCAAGAGAAACTGTTTCCTTTCCTATGGGGAATGGTGTCCATTGTATCTTTACATTCTGTATTAGTCCATTTTCACACTGCTGATAAAGACATACCAGAGACTGGGAAGAAAAAGAGGTTTTATTGTACTTATAGTTCCACGTGGCTGGGGAGGCCTCAGAATCATGGTAGGAGGTGAAAGGCACTTCTTACATGGTGACAGCAAGAGAAAATCAGGAAGATTCAAAAGCAAAACCCCTGATAAAACCACCAGATCTCAGGAGACTGATTCACTACCACTAGAACACTGTGGGGGAAACTGCCCCTATTATTCAAATTATCTCCCACTGGGTCCCTCCCACAACATGTGGGAATTATGGGAGTACAATTCAAGATGGGGCACAGCCAAACCAGATCATTCTGTCCCCAGCCCCTCTAAATCTTACGTCCTCACATTTCAAAACCAATCTTGCCTTCCCAACAGTCCCCCAAACTCTTAACTCATTTCACCATTAAACCAAAAGTCCACAGTCTAAAGTCTCATCTGAGACAAGGCATGTCCCTTCCCCTCTATGAGCCTGTAAAATCAAAAGCAAGCTAGTTACTTCCTAGATACAATGGGGGTACAGCTATTGGGTAAGTACAGCCATTGGAAATGGGAGAAATTGGCCAAAAAGAGGGGGTAACAGGACCAAGCAAGTCCAAAATTCAGTAGGGCACTCAAATTTTAAAGCTACAAAATAATCTCCTTTGACTCCAGGTCTGAGTTCTAGGTCACACTGATGCAAGATATGGTTTCCCATGATCTCAGACAGCTCTGCCCCTGTGGCTTTGCAGGGTACAGCCTCCCTCTCAGCTGCTTTCACAGGCTGGCATTAAGGGTCTGCGGCTTCTCCAGGTGAACATGTGATAACATACCCTATGTTAGCCTAAATGACTCCATTTTAGCTGAAAGCCACACAGCTTCCAACTTAGCTTCTTTCTTCCTACTATCGCCCCCTTGAGTGCATAGCTGGGTCAAGCAGCTGGGTCAGGCTGTACTCACTGCACTGTGGACTGCACTTACTGATAAGGTAATCCTAGATTATTCGGATGGGTCCAAAGTAATCACCAAAGTCTTCGACGTGGAAGAGGGAGGTAGAAGTTGGAGCATCACAGAGATGGCAGCGTGAGGAAGACTGCTTGATGTTGCTTCTTTTGAAGATGGAAGATTGAGGCCAAGAGCTGAGGGATACAGGTGACCTCTTGAAGTTTCAAAAAGGCAGGAAAATAGATTCTCCCCCATGAGTGTCCCAAAAAAATGCCATCCTTCTAAAACTTTGATTTTAGCCAAGTGAGGCCAATTTAAGATTCCTAAATTTCAGAAAAGATAATAAATTAGAGTTTTAAGCCACCAATTAAACTAAAAAATTGTGTAATACTAACAGTACATAAAGGTCGGTCTGCAAGAGAAGCATGGTAATAAATATGTCCAGTACAAGCCCAAGCTAATACAGGAGCTCAACCAATTATCTGTAAGAAAGAATACAAGTGTAGGATGAGGACCTGAATACCTGTGATATTACTAATGGAAAGATCAATGTCTCTTTTGGTTTCCACAGACACAGAGGTAGGTGGTGTCTAGATTTCTTTTGACTTTACATTATATGCAACATGTAACAGGGAAGTAACCATGATATAAAGAGAGCAAGGATCTTCATTTGTGGTATTAAGATGGGAATGAAATATAATAGTTGAATTTGTAATGAACAGAAAAACGTGTTACCAAATGAAAATATTAGGGCAATATGTTAATCATTAAATACATCCCAAAATATCACAAATTTTACAAGATTAAAGATTACATTAAATCAAACTCTAGAAATTCAAAAGTAAACATAGATATTTGTATAACCTTGCAACAGAAACTGATTTTCTAAATATTAATAAAAGCAGAAACCATGAGTGAAAGAATGATTAACTGTATCACTTTAAACTCACAGAGCCTTGCCATGCCATGCTGCAGGACTAACATCGATGGTTTGTCAATCTCATCTTTTTCCAAAGGAAATAAAATATGTTTCATGGCAAATTTTCAACAGTCTCCTTGAGAATCACTGAAGGGTCTCCTGGAATAATTGAATCTCAGCTTAGTGAGACCCAGTGATAGGGGCTGAGAACATAGAGAATGTCTCAGAGGGGAATAAGTGGCCTACTACACTGAATGATGTTAAGGTCTTCAGAATGAGACAGGGACAGTGCACTTGATCAAACCACTCAGAAGTAACCAGTGACTACAGTAAAAGATATTGAGAACAAGCAATAAATTGAGCAGTAAGTTGGAGGGGAGAAAATGGTGCTATGAGCTCAAATAATTTTGCAAAAAGTATGGAGAAAATACAGAAGGGTAACTGGAGTGGTATCTGAGAACCAGAGTACAGTTATTATTTATGGAAGAGTCTGAAATAAGTTTAAAATCTAAAAGAAGAATGCAGTCAGCAATAAAAAGTACAAAATCAAGAAGGGATTATTAATAATGTAAGGTAATAGAAAACAAATATAAAAGTGGAATTGAAAATACAAGTGGAGGGATTACTGAGGAAAAGAGAAATGTCAGGTGGAAACTGTAAAAGGGGAGAGGCCAGATGCACTGGAAGGAAGTAAAGCATGAGTTGCTTATCAGCACCAGTGGGCTGGAGAATGGTGGGAAGTGATAACCACGTGATCTAGAATGACGGGAGGTTGTGGTCACTGGGCAGAATGATAACTTTTGTGACTTTGGAGGTGAGGTTATGGATAACAGCAAGATGCAAGGTGCAATCCTGAGAGTGCCTCCCAAGGTGATGTGAAGGACACTTCGTTTAAGGAAGTTCAGGACCTGAGGAGCTGGCATCATTAATTTTACCAATATTCAGTTGTTGAAACTTCAAATGTGAAGATTACATCTCTGATTTACAGATGCCTGATCATCAAGGAGTATTTTTCTAATGTCCATAGTTGTTTTTGCAGTAGTCTGTCCTATTTTCTAATGTTTTGAGATGAAAATCTAAATTTCTAATATTTCAAACTTTCCAGATATCTGTTCTCCTTACCCCACTAGAAATGAATTACTGTCTATCTTACTTCCTCAAAAGAGAATTAACAGCATAGAAATTATGCCTAAAAGCCAGGCATTTATTTACCAGGTAAGTACCAAATACTTGGCATTTAATGCATATTTATTGAATCAGATAGAACTTGCTACCAAAGTAAAGGTTAAATATGCCTGAGAATGCTGTCCACAACTTGAGTAAGTATCAATGGAAGGCAATAATAAACCAAGTCGGAGTCTCTCAGAACTAAAGGTAATACAATTTTCATATGTCTAGTTTATTTCCCAAGTCCAAAGAAAAATATGCTTGCTATGTCAATATAATTGGCTTGATCTTTTTAAAACGTCCATTTGAAAATTCTAAAATACATGCATATGGGTACGCTGTTGAGTTACCTCTATAACAGCTTCCAATACTTGGCATCAAGATTTTTTTCTTTTACCCAGAAGTCCTTTCTTCTTATATCCCTCTCCACACCTTTCTGGGTGCTCGCTGTAGAAGACTCAGTATACTTGACAAGAAGGAAGTTAATGAAAGTCAAAAATATAGCTACATCTAGAGATTTAACTATCAGCAAAATTACATGACCCCATATTAGTATCATGAGCAAGCATCCTCAGGCCCAACTGTGAGCACAGTAATTTTAGTCCCAAGATTTCTGTTGAATGCCCCCATTTCAGGCTTTTGAGAAACTAATACATGCAATAAGTAAATGGAAATTCAGTCATACTTGGAGAGAGAGAAGGGAAGGAGAGGGAGGTAGAGAGAGAGAAAAGAGGAGAGGGGGAGGGGAGGTGCAGATAGTGAGTGAGTGAGAGGAAAAGAAAGAGAGGGAGACAGAGAGATCCTTTTGAGGTCAAACTGCCCACCCTAAAGCTTAGCCATAGGAACATAAAAGAAATAAACAGGTGGGAACAACAGGTTAGGCATGAACTTAGCCCAATAAGACTTGAGTTGAAGAGCTCTCGTGTGTAGATCTAGTCCTTATCTGTAATTATTATGTGGTACACTTTCACTGCACTGGGTAGGGGAGTTCTTACTGTAGCTAGAACATTGGCCTGAAGCAATGCTGCAATCCAGATACTTCCTAGGAAGATTTTATAATAGGCAAGGGTTACATTTTAAATATGCCCAAAGACCTTTGCTTTTGACAATCACACCTCATGTGGGACATGTGATTTTTATGAAGTTTTCAGTAAAGTGAGCATGTAATTCAGACCAATCACTCAAGGTCCATTATTGGAATATTAGAAAAGACTAATGACTTTTGAGATTAATTGCTGTAAAAATAATGTAAATGTGGAGCTGGCGGCACAATCCTTTTCTACACATCGACAGTTATGAGGGGATGGAGAATGAAGACAACAGGGAAAAACAGAGAAAAGAATGGAGCAGCTATATATGATTGAAGCCATTTGAACCCCAAATTTTAAATTTTATGAGTTAATATATTCCCTTTTCCTTACGCTAGTTTACTAATACAGTCGGTGACCAAAAGGGTGAGCAGAGGAAGCTCTCATGGCTGTGAGTACAAAAAGCATTTATGACAGGAAGTTAGCTGTTTTTCCCACTGGTTCCTCTTGGGGACCCACCCGTGTGAGACTGCAAAGCAGTGTTCACTATACGGGAGGTTGACCCCAGAAGCAGAGTCCCTAGGCAGAGGGAAGTAGAGATAGGGAAGTCAAGGACAGGAAAAAAGGAGAATCTAACCAAAAGATAACCAGACAGGCGAAACCAGATGGCCCCCTGCATTCATGAGGAACAAACCTTTTTTGCTACAAGAAACTTGCTTATGAGCACCAAAGATATTATTATCTTCCATAGCCACCTTTCGCTTAGCTGTCACTTTATTGTATAGAATTGATGATTTAGCTACTAATTTTTCTCCTTACCATGACATCAATCAGACCCTGAAAACTATATATTCTTAGCACTCAGATAATAAACTTGATGAGAGAGCAACATCTCTTCATCCCTCCTGACCCCGCTTTCTGTATTCTTTATTATTTCCAGTGTGCTCCGCATTCAGGTTGGAACCCTTTCGCTGGTCAAGAGTTCCCGGCAGAGGTTCCCTTCATTTATCATCTGAAGGCCCAAGACAGTTTGCCAAAGCAGATGATGTCCACAGAATCAGACCACAGCTGATGAGTAGGTGGAATTGTCCTCTATATTTTTGTTTCTACGTTGGGCATGCTTCTCCTCCCCTATTCTCTTCCTTCTTCCTCCTCAAACTACCATAGTACCACCCTTGCTTAAATACATTGTTTCCAAAAGAACCTAACTCTAAGCAAAGACTTCCTCCTTCTCACCCTTTCTATAGGCTCTGTCAGCTCACATCCTTTGACCTAGGCAGGGAACTCCTGGCCAAAACTACTTCACATTTGATTTCTCTTCAAATAACCCCATGTAGATTGCCTACATCCTTATCTGCTTGCAAAACCACCGGAGATACCCTTTTATCTCCCATTAAGATGACAAACATTTTAATCCCACATTGTAGCAAAGGAAGCTTGTTTTTTTCTTTTCTTCTTTTTTCTTTTTGAGCTGGAGTCTCACTCTGTCACCCTGACGAGTGCAGTAGCTCAATCTTGGCTCACTGCAACCTCTGCCTCCTGGGTTCAAGTGATTCTGCTGCCTCAGCCTTCCAAGTAGCTAGAATTACAGATGTCCACCACCATGCCCAGGTAACTTTTTGTAGCTTTAGTAGGGACGGGGATTCACTATGTTGGCCAGGCAGGTATCTAACTCCTCAGCTCTTGATCCACCCACCTCTACCTCCCAAAGTGTTGGGATTACAGGCATGAACCACCACATCTGGACAGGAAGCTTCTATATGCTGTGGCATTTGCCTTTATGGTATATTCTTTATACAGATGCTCAAGTAGATCAAAACCTTGCAAGCAAAAGCTGGGCACAGTGGCTCATGCCTGTAATCCCAGCACTTTGGCCAAGGCGGGTGGATCCCTTGAGCTCAGGAGTTTGAGACCAGCTTGGACAACATGATGAAACCCTGTCTCTACAGAAAAAATACAAACATTAGCGAAGTGTGATGGTATGCACCTGTAGTCCCAGATGTTTGTGGGGCTGAGGTGGGCAGGTCTCTTGAACCTGGGAGGTAGAGGCTACATTAAGCCAAACTCGCACAACTGCACTCCAGCCTGAGGGACAGGAGACCCTCTCTCAAAAATGAAACAAAACAAAATCACCAAAAATAAAAACAAAATGCAAACAAAATATTGCAAGGCAAGAAATATATAATAAAGGAATGATGATGACCCTTATACACATTTAGGAAGCATGCCTCTTCTCTAAGCCTTTTGAAAAAAATTACTGGTAATACTTGATATTTTCTTATCCTCAGAAATTGCCTAAATCGATCCACACACATTCTCATTAACCCAATCATACTTTAGAAACATTCATACTTCACTTGAGTAGCTCTCCACTCTCTTTACGAGGCACAGACCATTATATGCCCAAATTTTATAGTAATCCCAGTAAATCACGTTTTATCTATGCATCTTTTTTGTTACCTGGCACAAGCTATTGGTTTATACTCTAATTCAGAGGGGAAAAAAAACTCAGGCCAGGTGCAGTGGCCCATCCCTGTAATCCCAGCACTTTGGGAGGCCAAAGCGAGCAAACCATGAGGTCAGAAGTTTGACACCAGCTTAACCAACATGGTGAAACCCCCATCTCTACTAAAAATACAGAAATTAGCCCAGTGCAATAGTGGGTGCCTGTAATCCCAGCTACTTGGGAGGGTGTGACAGAAGAATCGCTTGAACCCGGGAGGCGGAGGTTGCAGTGAGTTCATTGCACTCCAGCCTGGGCGACAGAGTGAGACTCCATCTCAAAAAAGAAAAAGAAGAAAAGTCATAGATGAACATATACTGTTCTCTGCCCGATTATTTTTGAATGTGTAGTGAACAGCTAATGTTCCCAACTATCTCTATAAAATGAATGGAAGAATTATTATTATTATTATTATTACTTGAAACAGAGTCTCTGTCTCTCTCTCTCTCTTTTTTTCCCTAGAGCCCATGCAAAGATTCAGAGGCTTGGCCATGCTTGGCTGCTGGGGAATGAGGAGGGATTGGCCCTCAAGGAACGGAGCTGGGACTAAGTCATGAGGTACATGGAGACCAGGCAGGACTTGAATTCAGGCAGTGGAGAGACATGGAGGGTTTTGCTCTTCGTGTGGGTATGTGAGCGATTATGGTCCTAGCTGTCTGGTTGCTGCATGGAGAATAAACAAAGCAGGTAGGGTAGGACTGGGTGAGATGGTGGTGGAGAATGCCCAAGCCGTCCAGGGAAGAGATGATGGGGTGGATGAGGCTCCGTGTCTGCGGCACGGTTGATAGTAAGCTCTTGCTCTGTACAAATAACGGCTCCCCTGAACCGAACACTCCAGAAGACCCAGACGCCACCACGGTGGGGAGGAGGCTGGGCTCAGGAGGGGAAGCGCACAGCGAAGAAGTGGGATATCCCCCGCGGTGCGTCGGCGCCCGGAGCCGGGGTCCCAGCACGCTGCGCGCTGCGCCGAGGGTGCGCCCCTCCCGTGCCGGACGCCCTGTGCATCACCGGCCGGCGCTGGCCAGGCTGGGTTTCCCCTTCATGGCCACTGGCGCGGGCCCATCTCGAGTCCCCCAAGCCCCTCGGCGGCACGCAGGGGCTACTGGAGGGGCGAGGCATGCACGTGCAGCCGGGGGCGCTGCTCCAGCCAGGCAGTTCCCAGCCCCCGACAGAGGCTTTTTATTTTATTTATTATTATTATTATTATTATTTTTTTTTTGCCTCTGGGCATTTATTGACAGGGAGCTGCGCGGTCCTCGGCGCCCGGCCGGCCTGCAGGCACACAGAGCGCGGCGCTGGCTTGCAGCAGGAGGGTCTCTGTCCGCGCGTCCAGGCTGCAGGCTGTCTTCCGCGGGTCTTGCAGGGCGCGCTGCATGAACTCGAAGGCTGGCAGTCCACGCATGGGCGGTTCTGCGCGGGGACCGCGCTCCCGGCGGGCTCGGCGCCGACCCGGGAGCCCAACAGCGCCAGACTCGGCAGCAGCAGCAGCAACAGCGGCGGCGGCGACATCCGGGACCCGCACGCGGGCGGGGGAGCCATGGCCAGCGGAGGGAACGGGGCCTTCCGCGGTGCAGGGAACCCGGGACCAATAGCGCGGGCGACTCGGGGGGACCTTTTTTTAAAAAATGAAAGCTCTCAAATAAGCGATTTTATTCCTATCCGTGATTGCAGACATTTACAAAACCATAACATCTGAGTTCACCTTAAAAAATAACTTACATAAAGCAGTGATATACACAGCACAAAATAGTTCAGGGAGGGGGCAGGAGCAACTTCTGATAATTAAAATGTAAACGTGAAAGAAAGGATTGAATAAAAGTCCCTACTTATTTCTACTTAAGATGTCATGTGATATTTTACAATGTCCTGTGGGTCGATGTATGTGTCTATGTCCGTATAATATACACATATACAGTACATTCTCTTTCCCACACATAGACATATACACATAATTATTTGCAGTTCAGTTTAGGGCAATTCTAATATGCCACTCCCCGTACAGTTGTTTAAATCACGTTTGGACCTGCTTTCTTCACAAAATGGGGGAGAGAGCAGGAAATTAAAAGGTTGGTTTGGCGTGACTGAGATTCCTTGGTTTAACTGCACACTGCGATGAATAATTTTCTTCCATAGTAGTTCTGTGAAGGGCTGACTCACTGTGGTTTTCATGAGACTTGGTAGTGGATCACACGTTCATTGTCATGCTAGGGGAGTAACTCTCACTCTGAAAAGGATTTAAGAAATTCCCCCATTTCGCCATTATCCCTTGGAGTGCCCGGTTGATTACTCTGGCTCATGTTATTGGGAGAATTCTTGGAAATACTGTCCATATCTCCTGAGCCTAAAGAGCCATTCATGTGATGTGACTCCATTCCTCCTAATCCACCCATGGGACCATCTGACCCAGGGCCCATTGGAAAATTAGGTCTGTTAGGTCCAGGAGATACTGCATTCATTAAAGTATACATGTTATCGCCAGAGTTGGTTGAATCTGCTGGACTAGGCATGATGGGTGCTCCTGGTGGCCCTCCACCTCCTGAAGGACCTACATAATTCCCAGGAGATGCTGAGGAGTATGGTATTGCATTGGCATTTGTTGAGTTTGGCCAAGGTCTACCACCTGGACCCATGTTCATTCCAGGCATTCCAGGGCCACCTAAAGCATTCAGTGGGGTCTCATTGCACCTGTAATGATAACCAAGAGTCAGACTGTGGTCCTAGGGGCACCGTTTCTCTTGGAGGAGTCATTCTCTGCATTGGCCCACCCATATTTGGATGTCCTTGTTGTTGAGTTGGATCCATCCCACCAGGGAGTAATGCGTGACTCCTGGGACACCTCCAAGTGCCTGATTAGGTATCCTCAGTGGGGGCCTTGGACCTCCAGGGTACCGAGGTGACTTAAAATGCTGAAAGAATCCAGTGGTACAGGACTTACTGGCATGCCATCTCCTGGGGAATGTTTCCTAGCACTGGACTGGGAGCTGCTGCAGCACTATAATCATGGAAGGCTTTTGCTTCACTGTAGTGTCCACATGTTTCACGTCTCTCTGGAGCTGCACAGTAGAAATCCCAAAATAGGCCGGGCGCGGTGGCTCAAGCCTGTAATCCCAGCACTTTGGGAGGCCAAGGCGGGTGGATCACGAGGTCAAGAGATCGAGACCATTCTGGTCAAACTGGTGAAACCCCGTCTCTACTAAAAATACAAAAAATTAGCTGGGCATGGTGGCGCGTGCCTGTAATCCCAGCTACTCAGGAGGCTGAGGCAGGAGAATTGCCTGAACCCAGGAGGCGGAGGATGCGGTGAGCCGAGATCGCGCCATTGCACTCCAGCCTGGGTAACAAGAGCGAAACTCCATCTCAAAAAAAAAAAAAAAGAAATCCCAAAATACACACCACCAAGAATGTAAGAATCCTGGTGGTTCCCCCAATGTGATTTTTTTCCCCGTCTTATCTCTGATATAAATGTTTGGGCTGATTTCTGAGCTCCTACATGAAGCAGATACTCATATATGTAGAGTGCTAAGTTCTCCCGGGCCTGGCTGTCGGATGGGACGGTGCTGCTGTTACTCTTGCCTTTGCTGTACATGCTTGTGCCAAGAGTTAAGTAGAGAGGTGATTTCACCATGTTGGCCAGGACGGTCTCTCACTCTTGACCTCGTGATACACGCTCCTCAGCCTTCCAAAGTTCAAGAATTACAGGCATTTGGGTTGGTTCCAGGTCTTTGCTATTGTAAACAGTGCTGCAATGAACATTCGTGTGCATGTGTCCTTATAGTAGAACGATTTATAGTCCTTTGGATAGATACCGAGTAATGGGATTGCTGGGTCAAAAGGAATTTCTATTTCTAGGTCCCTGAAGAATCACCACACTGTCTTCCACAATGGTTGAACTAATTTACACTCCCACCAACAGTGTAAGATTGTTCCTATTTCTCCACATCCTCTCCAGCATCTGCTGTCTCCAGATTTTTTAATGATCGCCATTCTAACTGGTGTGAGATGGTATCTCAATGTGGTTCTGCACATGTACCCCAAAACCTATAATGCAATAAAATTTTAAAAAAAAAAAAGAATTACAGGCATGAACCACTGTGCCTGGCCTGAGTTTCTTTTGTCTGCATTAGTGTATAAACGAATAGCTTGTGCGAGGTAAGCAGAAGGCTGGGATTGTAAGCATGAGCCACTATCTGTACACCAAAAGAACATCAATTATTCTCAGGTTTGGGTGCTTAACATAGTTCCAAACTTCTTGGAAGCTTTGTTCATTTTTTTTTAATTCTTTTTTGTCTCTGATGGATTGGGTTAATTCAAAAGCCTTGTCTTTGAGTTTTAAAGTTCTTTCTTCTGCTTGTCTGATTCTATCGCCGAGACTTCCAAGTACATTTTGCATTTCCCTGTATTCTTGATTTCAAAAAGTTGTGATTGTGTTTTATTTGTGCTATTTCACTAAAGAATATTTCTTTCATATCCTGTATCATGTTTTTTTATTTTCCTAAGTTGGAGTTCACTTTTCTCTGGTGCATCCTTTATTAGCTTAATAATCAACTTTCTGAATTCTTTTTCTGATAATTCAGAGATTTCATCTTGGTTTGGATTCACTGCTAATGAGCTGGTGTGATCTTTTAGGGGTGTTAACCTTGTTTTGTCATATTACCAAAATTGGTTTTCTCATTTGGATAGACTATGTCAGAGGGAAGATCTGGGAACTCAAAGGCTGCTGTTCAGATTCTTTTGTCCCATGGGGTGCTCCCTTGATGTGGTGTTCTCCCCTTTCCCCTAGAGATGGAGCTTCCTGAGAGCCAAACCACAGTGATTGTTTTTGCTCTTCTGGGGTTAGCCACCCAGTGGAGCAACTGGGCTCTGGGCTGGCACTGGGGAGTGTGTGCAAAGAGTCCTGTGATGTGATTTGTCTTCAGGTCTCTCAGCCGAGGATACCAGCATCTGCTCCAGTGGAGGTAGCAGGAAAGTGAAGTGGACTCTGTGAGGGTCCTCAGATGTGTATTTTAGTGTGGTGGTTTTGTGTTGGTTGGCCTCCAGCCAGGAGGTGGCGCTTTCATGAGTGCATCAACTGTGGTAGTATAGGAAAAGGTAAACTTGCCCTAAGGTCTCCTGGTTAAATATTTAGGTTTTTCAGATGGTGGGCAGGGCCATAGAGCTCTGAAGAGATGGTGGCCTTTGTCTTCAACTACCAGGTTGGGTAGAGAAAGACCACCAGGTGGGGGCAGGGATAGACATGTCTGAGCTCAGCCTCTTCTTGTGCAAGGCTTTCTGAAGCCGCTGTGGGGATGGGGTATGGTTCTCAGGTCAATGGATTTACATCCCAGGGGGATTTTGGTTGCCTATATAAAATCATATCCATGATTATACTTTAGAATCAAAGACAGGTCTTAATTCTTTGTAAGAATAAAAATAAACATAAAAATTTGTACTACTTGTCTGGCAGTTATTGGTAGAAAAGATAGAACTAAAAATAGTGTAGGACTTGGAGGATGACTATGGAGTTGGCCACAGCAAGGGGAGAGAGAGAGATGAAGAATGAGAGTGAGGTGGGAGGAGAGCAAGTGAAAGGGAGAGGCCAAGAAGCATTATACAAGCATAGGATGAAATCGTGTGCTGGAGGTTATACCTGGCTGAGCAGAATAAAAGAGTAATAACAATAAAAGTCAACATTTGTTGGATAATCATCATTTGCCTGGTGGAATATTAAGTGTTGATTATGTGATTGTGTAACATTTCATTTAATCCTCTTTGAAAAAAATATGCAAATTTTCTACCACTACTCATATTTGTTACCTAAATAAGATTTTTTAATAGATTTTTTTTTCCTGCAACTAAAAATCTAGAGACAACTTTTAATATACATGACAGTCTTTTTCAGTACCTAGCATGGTGCCCATTCACTGACCAAAGAAATATGCCAGACATTTTTAAAGGAGAGGCTGAAGCATTCTAAAAAACTGGAATATAATAGAACAAAATAACCAGGTAATTGCAGATCCTTGAAACTTCCTTTCCCTTTAAATGAGTTATGTCAATCTAAAAAGAAAAAAAATGAGGAGTATGATTTCCACATTGAAGCTAAAAACAGGTCCAACATTATGCCACAAAACTTGCCCCAAATTAAAATAAAATCTCTGCAATGCACAAGTTATTCTCTAGAGACAAGTATGCAAAGTAGCAGCAAGTGAGGAAAACTCTGGAAAGCTCCACTTAGTACAGACAGTTCAGAGAGCATAAAAAGTAAACGTGATTTCCAGCTTCTTTCCCAGGACTTACGCGCAAAGAGCTGCCAAACTGATCCTTTACTTTGGCCTACGAAAGAAATGCTAAACGACAAAAGTCTGATTACCACCTTTTCACACCTGGCAAGGGAAGCACCAAACAAAGATCCAACTAAAAGGGAAAAATTCATAAACTTTTTTCACGTTTTAATATTTATAGAATCAAGCTGCTTAAAAAAATCAAGAGCAAAATAAACTTTCCATGCTTCAGATGGAACAGAAAGTGCTAATAAAATGATCACTTTCTGTACTTCTGTCCTTATTTTTGAATGGAAAAATTATTTTGTGTTACATTTTTAAAAATTTTAGTCTAAGCGTGGGTCAATAATTACCTATTTGGATGTCCTCTAAGACTACTTCGTGAGGCATCATTAGCACAGAACTACCATATGTATATTCACCATAGTAGAGAAATGTTTGTTATAAGAAAATAGCTGCTCTTCCATACTCTTTTGTGGATCTTCCTGGTATTTTGGGGACAATTCTTTCTACTGAAAGAATTTAGAATGGCTCTGAAATGAAACAGGATGGTATGTTAATTAAAAGAGATTAATGGCTATTTTGAATTTAAAGCTGAAATTTGACTTCAGTTCTATTTCCTATCTTAAATTGTATCCAGCCATATTGCCTAATATGACCCCTCAAAGCTTCTGCAATGAGACTAAATAATGATCACAAAATATTTCAGTAATCACATGCCAACATATGTTGATACTCCAAATTAAATATTATTTCCCTCATAAATAATTTTCTAAGAAACAAAATTAAATTCAAAGATTAAAATCTTCAAAACTTCAAATTATTACCTTTAAAGTCCATAGAAGCTGAAGTCGGAAAATTCCTGCTGTGGTTGTTGCACAGTATTCTGTTCAGATTTTGTCAGATGAATTCTCCATATCTGCATTCTCTCAGCAGCTGCAGCCTGACTCTTTCTCAGGAGTGGGTGAAGTTTCTCCAGGACCTCAGAAATTGTGTTTATTTCCTCCTAAGCCAACTCAGAGGCCTCATTTTTAAGGATCCAAAGCATTAATAGAGCAGGCAAAACTACACATCATGTTTTCACACCTACACATTTTAGAAAATAAAGCAACCCCTATTTGCTAGTAATGCTATTCTAATCATCATTATATTCCAAAACCCAGTACATACCGTTGCCAAAGGTCACTATAGAAACTCTAACATTACTTTCAACTTTACTAAATTGCTGGTCAACCCATCACTGTTTGATAAAAACCCTCAACAAACGAGGCATCAAAGAAATATACCTCAAAATATTAAGAGCCATCTGTGACAGGCCTGCAGCTGACCTCATAATGAAGGGGCAAATTTAGAAACATTCCCTCTTGGATCTGGAATAAGACAAGGATGTCCACTTACACCACTCCTATTCAACATAGTACTAGAAATCCTAACCACAGCAATCAGCCAAGAGAAATAAATAAAAGGCCTCCAAATAGAAAAAAGAAGAAATCAAACTCTCTCTCTTCACTGGAAATATAGTTCTATACCTAGAAAACCTCAAGGATTTCTCCAGAAGACTCCTAGATTTTATAAATTACATGGTGAAGTTTCAGGATATAAAATCTACATATAAAATTCAATATTATTTTCATACACCATTAGCATTCAAGCTGAAAACCAAATCAAGAATGCAATCTCACTTAGAGCCAAAACAAACATCAAACAAACAAACAAAAAAACCTAGGAATACATATGCCCAAGGAGGTAAATGATCTCTATAGGAAATGCTTGTCTGGGTTACATGAGTATTACCCTAAAAATTCATTAGGGTTGTATAGAAATGTTCGTAGCAGCATTATGCATAATTTCTAAAAACCTGAAGCAATTTAATGCCCATCAACTGATGAATGAATGAACAAAATGTTGTATATATCCAAAACATGTTCAGCTATAAGAAGAATAAGTATTGCTACCTAATACAATGTAGATTGATCTTGAAAGCACTGTGCTAATGGAAAGAAGCCAGTCTCAAAAGGCTACAATATGGCATGATTCCATTGACATGAACTATCCAGACTGTGTTATTGATAGAGACAAAAAGTAGATTTCTGGTTGTCAGGAGATGAGAGAATGGAAGAATTGGGACTCACTGCTAATCACTACAGGGTTTCTTTTTGGGATGGCAGAAATACTCTAGAGTGAGACAGTAGTGATGGTTGCACTATATAATTAATACACTAAAAATCATGGAATTCTATGCTTTTAAAACAGTGAATTTTATGTTTTATAGATTACACCACAATTTTAAAAAACAAATAAATTGACAGAAGCCTCTCATAAGAGATTAAATAGGATTCTATGAGATTTATCGTAACTGTGGGACCAGAGTGGGTTAAGGACTGAAATTCACTTATCTTCTTTCCCAGTTATTGTGATCTGAGATATTCCTGGCCTTTTAATCTCTAAAATTTGCAGTGGATGCACTCCCACCCCACCCATTGGGCATCAAGTCCTAACTGAGAAGTTCTTCCCATTCATTATTTTCTCAGCCTTTTAGCCTCAACTTCCCCAGAGTGCCATTCTAATGCTATACACTAAGTGTGGATTCCACAGGCCATGTAGCCAACACTGTATCCCATTTGTCCTGAGCCACAATAGCTGCTGTCACTCACTACAGAATTGCTTAGATCTGTGAAACCTGCCTTTCAGTGAAGATCCTGCTGCCCTCAGTCACCAGACCTGTTCTAGCTGGAGAACCACCTTCAGCAAGTTCCTTAAATAAACCTGCTTCTGGTAAATTGCATCCCTAGCAGCCTCATGGAAGAAAATTCCATCATTACTCCCCAACAGATGATGTTTCATCTGGTTTAGGATGCTACCGGCTCTGAACATTTCTGTCTGCTATGTCTGTTACGCTATGTATCTCAAGTGTTTTCGCTTTCTCCACTAGCAGTTTTAGGAAGACTTGGCTGATTAACCTACGTGAGAGGTTAATTTTCTTCTGACAAATAAGATCATGATGTTGGCGGGATCTGAATTCTTTATTTTTAGTTTTCTTTTTTTATTATTTTTATTTTTTTATTGCATTTTAGGTTTTGGGGTACATATGAAGAACATGCAAGATAGTTGCATAGGTACACACATGGAAATGTGATTTGCTGCCTTCCTCCCCTTCACCTATATCTGGCATTTCTCCCCATGCTATCTCTCCCCAACTCCCCACCCCCCCGCTGTCCCTCCCCTATTCCCCCCAACAGACCTCAGTGTGTAGTGCTCCCCTCCCTGTGTCCATGTGTTCTCATTGTTCAACACCCACCTATGAGTGAGAACATGCGGTATTTCGTTTTCTGTTCTTGTGTCAGTTTGCTGAGAATGATGGTCTCCACGTTCATCCATGTCCCTACAAAGGACATAAACTCATCGTATTTGATGGCTGCATAATATTCCATGGTGTATATGTGCCACATTTTCCCAGTCCAGTCTATCATCGATGGGCATTTGGGTTGGTTCCAGGTCTTTGCTATTGTAAACAGTGCTGCAATGAATACTCGTGTGCATGTGTCCTTACAGTAGAATGATTTATAATCCTTTGGATATATACCCAATGATAGGATTGCTGGGTCAAATGGAATTTCTATTTCTAGGTCCTTGAGGAATCGCCACACTGTCTTCCACAATGGTTGAACTAATTTACACTCCCACCAGCATCTGTTGTCTCCATATTTTTTAATGATCACCATTCTAAAACACCAAAAACATTGGCAACAAAAGCCAAAATAGACAAAGGGGACTTAATCAAACTCCACAGCTTCTGCACGGCAAAAGAAACAGTCATTAGAGTGAATCGGCAACCAACAGAATGGGAAAAGAATTTTGCAGTTTACCCATCTGACAAAGGGCTAATATCCAGAATTTACAAAGAACTCAAACAGATTTACACAAAAAAAAACCAAACAAGCCCATTTGAAAATGGGCAAAGGATATGAACAGACACTTTACAAAAGAAGACATACATGAGGCTAACAAACATAGGAAAAAGTGCTCATCATCACTGGTCATTAGAGAAATGCAAATCAAAACTACATTGAGATACTTTCTTTTTAGTTTTCTACGCTCTTGGGCCCAGACATTTTACTAGTGTATTCTGCTAGATTGTGGTTTGGAGAGATATATGAAAACAGCAGGTTCTGGGTCTGCCAAAAAGATCTGCTGTTGAAACATATTTTGTCTACATTCAAGCTTCCTGGGAAGATTATCCATCACAAACGATATCCCTCCATCACCCAACAACTATAATGGGCTCAGTACCTATTATAGTTCTTCTGCCCACACTCCTCCAATATAACTGATCTTTTCTGTGACTTACCTGGTGTCCTAACCAAAAATTACTTGGAGATATTTCTTCAGGGAACAGTGTATCATTACCTTAAGTCACCTCCTATTTTTTTAGTTTTTACTCTACTCTGCCCCAACTTTCCTCTCAAATTTGTCCCAACATTATCCTAACTGAGTCATACAGTTGTCTCAATATTTTCTTGGAGAGTTGATTTCTGCTAACACTTATAAGACAGTCTGCAGCATTTGGACACACCCACTCAGGATCACTCTAGTCTATTGATATCCTGCCTTGCTTCCTCTCTAAATTTTATCAGGCTCCAGTCACTCTTTCTGATATAGCAACAATGAAAGCACAACCCTATTTCTGAAACCTGAGAACAGATAGACCATCTACATCTGTCTCTCCTTACAGGTCTTGTTTCCCCTTCACATCTACTGATCCTAACCAAAAATTACTTGGAGATATTTCTTCAGGGAACAGTGTATCATTACCTTAAGTCACCTCCTATTTTTTAGTTTTACTCTACTCTGCCCCAACTTTCCTCTCAAATTTGTCCCAACATTATCCTAACTGAGTCATACAGTTGTCTCAATATTTTCTTGGAGAGTTGATTTCTGCTAACACTTATAAGACAGTCTGCAGCATTTGGACACACCCACTCAGGATCACTCTAGTCTATTGATATCCTGCCTTGCTTCCTCTCTAAATTTTATCAGGCTCCAGTCACTCTTTCTGATATAGCAACAATGAAAGCACAACCCTATTTCTGAAACCTGAGAACAGATAGACCATCTACATCTGTCTCTCCTTACAGGTCTTGTTTCCTTCACATCTACTGATCCTAACCAAAAATTACTTGGAGATATTTCTTCAGGGAACAGTGTATCATTACCTTAAGTCACCTCCTATTTTTTAGTTTTACTCTACTCTGCCCCAACTTTCCTCTCAAATTTGTCCCAACATTATCCTAACTGAGTCATACAGTTGTCTCAATATTTTCTTGGAGAGTTGATTTCTGCTAACACTTATAAGACAGTCTGCAGCATTTGGACACACCCACTCAGGATCACTCTAGTCTATTGATATCCTGCCTTGCTTCCTCTCTAAATTTTATCAGGCTCCAGTCACTCTTTCTGATATAGCAACAATGAAAGCACAACCCTATTTCTGAATTCTTTTTCTGATAATTCAGAGATTTCATCTTGGTTTGGATTCACTGCTAATGAGCTGGTGTGATCTTTTAGGGTGTTAACCTTGTTTTGTCATATTACCAAAATTGGTTTTCTCATTTGGATAGACTATGTCAGAGGAAGATCTGGGAACTCAAAGGCTGCTGTTCAGATTCTTTTGTCCCATGGGGTGCTCCCTTGATGTGGTGTTCTCCCTTTCCCTAGAGATGGAGCTTCCTGAGAGCCAAACCACAGTGATTGTTTTGCTCTTCGGGGTTAGCCACCCAGTGGAGCAACTGGGCTCTGGGCTGGCACTGGGAGTGTGCAAAGAGTCCTGTGATGTGATTTGTCTTCAGGTCTCTCAGCCGAGGATACCAGCATCTGCTCCAGTGGAGGTAGCAGGAAAGTGAAGTGGACTCTGTGAGGGTCCTCAGATGTGTATTTTAGTGTGGTGGTTTTGTGTTGGTTGGCCTCCAGCCAGGAGGTGGCGCTTTCATGAGTGCATCAACTGTGGTAGTATAGGAAAAGGTAAACTTGCCCTAAGGTCTCCTGGTTAAATATTTAGGTTTTTCAGATGGTGGGCAGGGCCATAGAGCTCTGAAGAGATGGTGGCCTTTGTCTTCAACTACCAGGTTGGGTAGAGAAAGACCACCAGGTGGGGGCAGGGATAGACATGTCTGAGCTCAGCCTCTTCTTGTGCAAGGCTTTCTGAAGCCGCTGTGGGGATGGGGTATGGTTCTCAGGTCAATGGATTTACATCCCAGGGGGATTTTGGTTGCCTATATAAAATCATATCCATGATTATACTTTAGAATCAAAGACAGGTCTTAATTCTTTGTAAGAATAAAAATAAACATAAAAATTTGTACTACTTGTCTGGCAGTTATTGGTAGAAAAGATAGAACTAAAAATAGTGTAGGACTTGGAGGATGACTATGGAGTTGGCCACAGCAAGGGAGAGAGAGATGAAGAATGAGAGTGAGGTGGGAGAGCAAGTGAAAGGAGAGGCCAAGAAGCATTATACAAGCATAGGATGAAATCGTGTGCTGGAGGTTATACCTGGCTGAGCAGAATAAAAGAGTAATAACAATAAAAGTCAACATTTGTTGGATAATCATCATTTGCCTGGTGGAATATTAAGTGTTGATTATGTGATTGTGTAACATTTCATTTAATCCTCTTTGAAAAAAATATGCAAATTTTCTACCACTACTCATATTTGTTACCTAAATAAGATTTTTTAATAGATTTTTTTTTCCTGCAACTAAAAATCTAGAGACAACTTTTAATATACATGACAGTCTTTTTCAGTACCTAGCATGGTGCCCATTCACTGACCAAAGAAATATGCCAGACATTTTTAAAGGAGAGGCTGAAGCATTCTAAAAACTGGAATATAATAGAACAAAATAACCAGGTAATTGCAGATCCTTGAAACTTCCTTTCCCTTTAAATGAGTTATGTCAATCTAAAAAGAAAAAAAAATGAGGAGTATGATTTCCACATTGAAGCTAAAAACAGGTCCAACATTATGCCACAAAACTTGCCCCAAATTAAAATAAAATCTCTGCAATGCACAAGTTATTCTCTAGAGACAAGTATGCAAAGTAGCAGCAAGTGAGGAAAACTCTGGAAAGCTCAACTTAGTACAGACAGTTCAGAGAGCATAAAAAGTAAACGTGATTTCCAGCTTCTTTCCCAGGACTTACGCGCAAAGAGCTGCCAAACTGATCCTTTACTTTGGCCTACGAAAGAAATGCTAAACGACAAAAGTCTGATTACCACCTTTTCACACCTGGCAAGGGAAGCACCAAACAAAGATCCAACTAAAAGGGAAAAATTCATAAACTTTTTTCACGTTTTAATATTTATAGAATCAAGCTGCTTAAAAATCAAGAGCAAAATAAACTTTCCATGCTTAGATGGAACAGAAAGTGCTAATAAAATGATCACTTTCTGTACTTCTGTCCTTATTTTTGAATGGAAAAATTATTTTGTGTTACATTTTTAAAAATTTTAGTCTAAGTGTGGGTCAATAATTACCTATTTGGATGTCCTCTAAGACTACTTCGTGAGGCATCATTAGCACAGAACTACCATATGTATATTCACCATAGTAGAGAAATGTTTGTTATAAGAAAATAGCTGCTCTTCCATACTCTTTTGTGGATCTTCCTGGTATTTTGGGGACAATTCTTTCTACTGAAAGAATTTAGAATGGCTCTGAAATGAAACAGGATGGTATGTTAATTAAAAGAGATTAATGGCTATTTTGAATTTAAAGCTGAAATTTGACTTCAGTTCTATTTCCTATCTTAAATTGTATCCAGCCATATTGCCTAATATGACCCTCAAAGCTTCTGCAATGAGACTAAATAATGATCACAAAATATTTCAGTAATCACATGCCAACATATGTTGATACTCCAAATTAAATATTATTTCCCTCATAAATAATTTTCTAAGAAACAAAATTAAATTCAAAGATTAAAATCTTCAAAAACTTCAAATTATTACCTTTAAAGTCCATAGAAGCTGAAGTCGGAAAATTCCTGCTGTGGTTGTTGCACAGTATTCTGTTCAGATTTTGTCAGATGAATTCTCCATATCTGCATTCTCTCAGCAGCTGCAGCCTGACTCTTTCTCAGGAGTGGGTGAAGTTTCTCCAGGACCTCAGAAATTGTGTTTATTTCCTCCTAAGCCAACTCAGAGGCCTCATTTTTAAGGATCCAAAGCATTAATAGAGCAGGCAAAACTACACATCATGTTTTCACACCTACACATTTTAGAAAATAAAGCAACCCCTATTTGCTAGTAATGCTATTCTAATCATCATTATATTCCAAAACCCAGTACATACCGTTGCCAAAGGTCACTATAGAAACTCTAACATTACTTTCAACTTTACTAAATTGCTGGTCAACCCATCACTGTTTGATAAAAACCCTCAACAAACGAGGCATCAAAGAAATATACCTCAAAATATTAAGAGCCATCTGTGACAGGCCTGCAGCTGACCTCATAATGAAGGGGCAAATTTAGAAACATTCCCTCTTGGATCTGGAATAAGACAAGGATGTCCACTTACACCACTCCTATTCAACATAGTACTAGAAATCCTAACCACAGCAATCAGCCAAGAGAAATAAATAAAAGGCCTCCAAATAGAAAAAAGAAGAAATCAAACTCTCTCTCTTCACTGGAAATATAGTTCTATACCTAGAAAACCTCAAGGATTTCTCCAGAAGACTCCTAGATTTTATAAATTACATGGTGAAGTTTCAGGATATAAAATCTACATATAAAATTCAATATTATTTTCATACACCATTAGCATTCAAGCTGAAAACCAAATCAAGAATGCAATCTCACTTAGAGCCAAAACAAACATCAAACAAACAAACAAAAAAACCTAGGAATACATATGCCCAAGGAGGTAAATGATCTCTATAGGAAATGCTTGTCTGGGTTACATGAGTATTACCCTAAAAATTCATTAGGGTTGTATAGAAATGTTCGTGTAGCATTATGCATAATTTCTAAAAACCTGAAGCAATTTAATGCCCATCAACTGATGAATGAATGAACAAAATGTTGTATATATCCAAAACATGTTCAGCTATAAGAAGAATAAGTATTGCTACCTAATACAATGTAGATTGATCTTGAAAGCACTGTGCTAATGGAAAGAAGCCAGTCTCAAAAGGCTACAATATGGCATGATTCCATTGACATGAACTATCCAGACTGTGTTATTGATAGAGACAAAAAGTAGATTTCTGGTTGTCAGGAGATGAGAGAATGGAAGAATTGGGACTCACTGCTAATCACTACAGGGTTTCTTTTTGGGATGGCAGAAATACTCTAGAGTGAGACAGTAGTGATGGTTGCACTATATAATTAATACACTAAAAATCATGGAATTCTATGCTTTTAAAACAGTGAATTTTATGTTTTATAGATTACACCACAATTTTAAAAAACAAATAAATTGACAGAAGCCTCTCATAAGAGATTAAATAGGATTCTATGAGATTTATCGTAACTGTGGGACCAGAGTGGGTTAAGGACTGAAATTCACTTATCTTCTTTCCCAGTTATTGTGATCTGAGATATTCCTGGCCTTTTAATCTCTAAAATTTGCAGTGGACGCACTCCCACCCCACCCATTGGGCATCAAGTCCTAACTGAGAAGTTCTTCCCATTCATTATTTTCTCAGCCTTTTAGCCTCAACTTCCCCAGAGTGACATTCTAATGCTATACACTAAGTGTGGATTCCACAGGCCATGTAGCCAACACTGTATCCCATTTGTCCTGAGCCACAATAGCTGCTGTCACTCACTACAGAATTGCTTAGATCTGTGAAACCTGCCTTTCAGTGAAGATCCTGCTGCCCCTCAGTCACCAGACCTGTTCTAGCTGGAGAACCACCTTCAGCAAGTTCCTTAAATAAACCTGCTTCTGGTAAATTGCATCCCTAGCAGCCTCATGGAAGAAAATTCCATCATTACTCCCCAACAGATGATGTTTCATCTGGTTTAGGATGCTACCGGCTCTGAACATTTCTGTCTGCTATGTCTGTTACGCTATGTATCTCAAGTGTTTTCGCTTTCTCCACTAGCAGTTTTAGGAAGACTTGGCTGATTAACCTACGTGAGAGGTTAATTTTCTTCTGACAAATAAGATCATGATGTTGGCGGGATCTGAATTCTTTATTTTTAGTTTTCTTTTTTTATTATTTTTATTTTTTTATTGCATTTTAGGTTTTGGGGTACATATGAAGAACATGCAAGATAGTTGCATAGGTACACACATGGAAATGTGATTTGCTGCCTTCCTCCCCTTCACCTATATCTGGCATTTCTCCCATGCTATCTCTCCCCAACTCCCACCCCCGCTGTCCCTCCCCTATTCCCCCAACAGACCTCAGTGTGTAGTGCTCCCTCCCTGTGTCCATGTGTTCTCATTGTTCAACACCCACCTATGAGTGAGAACATGCGGTATTTCGTTTTCTGTTCTTGTGTCAGTTTGCTGAGAATGATGGTCTCCACGTTCATCCATGTCCCTACAAAGGACATAAACTCATCGTATTTGATGGCTGCATAATATTCCATGGTGTATATGTGCCACATTTTCCCAGTCCAGTCTATCATCGATGGGCATTTGGGTTGGTTCCAGGTCTTTGCTATTGTAAACAGTGCTGCAATGAACATTCGTGTGCATGTGTCCTTATAGTAGAACGATTTATAGTCCTTTGGATAGATACCGAGTAATGGGATTGCTGGGTCAAAAGGAATTTCTATTTCTAGGTCCCTGAAGAATCACCACACTGTCTTCCACAATGGTTGAACTAATTTACACTCCCACCAACAGTGTAAGATTGTTCCTATTTCTCCACATCCTCTCCAGCATCTGCTGTCTCCAGATTTTTTAATGATCGCCATTCTAACTGGTGTGAGATGGTATCTCAATGTGGTTCTGCACATGTACCCCAAAACCTATAATGCAATAAAAATTTTTAAAAAAAAAAAAAAAGAATTACAGGCATGAACCACTGTGCCTGGCCTGAGTTTCTTTTGTCTGCATTAGTGTATAAACGAATAGCTTGTGCGAGGTAAGCAGAAGGCTGGGATTGTAAGCATGAGCCACTATCTGTACACCAAAAGAACATCAATTATTCTCAGGTTTGGGTGCCTAACATAGTTCCAAACTTCTTGGAAGCTTTGTTCATTTTTTTTTTAATTCTTTTTTGTCTCTGATGGATTGGGTTAATTCAAAAGCCTTGTCTTTGAGTTTTAAAGTTCTTTCTTCTGCTTGTCTGATTCTATCGAGACTTCCAAGTACATTTTGCATTTCCTGTATTCTTGATTTCAAAAGTTGTGATTGTGTTTTATTTGTGCTATTTCACTAAAGAATATTTCTTTCATATCCTGTATCATGTTTTTTTATTTTCCTAAGTTGGAGTTCACTTTTCTCTGGTGCATCCTTTATTAGCTTAATAATCAACTTTCTGAATTCTTTTTCTGATAATTCAGAGATTTCATCTTGGTTTGGATTCACTGCTAATGAGCTGGTGTGATCTTTTAGGGGTGTTAACCTTGTTTTGTCATATTACCAAAATTGGTTTTCTCATTTGGATAGACTATGTCAGAGGGAAGATCTGGGAACTCAAAGGCTGCTGTTCAGATTCTTTTGTCCCATGGGGTGCTCCCTTGATGTGGTGTTCTCCCCTTTCCCCTAGAGATGGAGCTTCCTGAGAGCCAAACCACAGTGATTGTTTTTGCTCTTCCGGGGTTAGCCACCCAGTGGAGCAACTGGGCTCTGGGCTGGCACTGGGAAGTGTGTGCAAAGAGTCCTGTGATGTGATTTGTCTTCAGGTCTCTCAGCCGAGGATACCAGCATCTGCTCCAGTGGAGGTAGCAGGAAAGTGAAGTGGACTCTGTGAGGGTCCTCAGATGTGTATTTTAGTGTGGTGGTTTTGTGTTGGTTGGCCTCCAGCCAGGAGGTGGCGCTTTCATGAGTGCATCAACTGTGGTAGTATAGGGAAAAGGTAAACTTGCCCTAAGGTCTCCTGGTTAAATATTTAGGTTTTTCAGATGGTGGGCAGGGCCATAGAGCTCTGAAGAGATGGTGGCCTTTGTCTTCAACTACCAGGTTGGGTAGAGAAAGACCACCAGGTGGGGGCAGGGATAGACATGTCTGAGCTCAGCCTCTTCTTGTGCAAGGCTTTCTGAAGCCGCTGTGGGGATGGGGGTATGGTTCTCAGGTCAATGGATTTACATCCCAGGGGGATTTTGGTTGCCTATATAAAATCATATCCATGATTATACTTTAGAATCAAAGACAGGTCTTAATTCTTTGTAAGAATAAAAATAAACATAAAAATTTGTACTACTTGTCTGGCAGTTATTGGTAGAAAAGATAGAACTAAAAATAGTGTAGGACTTGGAGGATGACTATGGAGTTGGCCACAGCAAGGGGAGAGAGAGAGATGAAGAATGAGAGTGAGGTGGGAGGAGAGCAAGTGAAAGGGAGAGGCCAAGAAGCATTATACAAGCATAGGATGAAATCGTGTGCTGGAGGTTATACCTGGCTGAGCAGAATAAAAGAGTAATAACAATAAAAGTCAACATTTGTTGGATAATCATCATTTGCCTGGTGGAATATTAAGTGTTGATTATGTGATTGTGTAACATTTCATTTAATCCTCTTTGAAAAAATATGCAAATTTTCTACCACTACTCATATTTGTTACCTAAATAAGATTTTTTAATAGATTTTTTTTTCCTGCAACTAAAAATCTAGAGACAACTTTTAATATACATGACAGTCTTTTTCAGTACCTAGCATGGTGCCCATTCACTGACCAAAGAAATATGCCAGACATTTTTAAAGGAGAGGCTGAAGCATTCTAAAAAACTGGAATATAATAGAACAAAATAACCAGGTAATTGCAGATCCTTGAAACTTCCTTTCCCTTTAAATGAGTTATGTCAATCTAAAAAGAAAAAAATGAGGAGTATGATTTCCACATTGAAGCTAAAAACAGGTCCAACATTATGCCACAAAACTTGCCCCAAATTAAAATAAAATCTCTGCAATGCACAAGTTATTCTCTAGAGACAAGTATGCAAAGTAGCAGCAAGTGAGGAAAACTCTGGAAAGCTCAACTTAGTACAGACAGTTCAGAGAGCATAAAAAGTAAACGTGATTTCCAGCTTCTTTCCCAGGACTTACGCGCAAAGAGCTGCCAAACTGATCCTTTACTTTGGCCTACGAAAGAAATGCTAAACGACAAAAGTCTGATTACCACCTTTTCACACCTGGCAAGGGAAGCACCAAACAAAGATCCAACTAAAAGGGAAAAATTCATAAACTTTTTTCACGTTTTAATATTTATAGAATCAAGCTGCTTAAAAAAATCAAGAGCAAAATAAACTTTCCATGCTTCAGATGGAACAGAAAGTGCTAATAAAATGATCACTTTCTGTACTTCTGTCCTTATTTTTGAATGGAAAAATTATTTTGTGTTACATTTTTAAAAATTTTAGTCTAAGTGTGGGTCAATAATTACCTATTTGGATGTCCTCTAAGACTACTTCGTGAGGCATCATTAGCACAGAACTACCATATGTATATTCACCATAGTAGAGAAATGTTTGTTATAAGAAAATAGCTGCTCTTCCATACTCTTTTGTGGATCTTCCTGGTATTTTGGGGACAATTCTTTCTACTGAAAGAATTTAGAATGGCTCTGAAATGAAACAGGATGGTATGTTAATTAAAAGAGATTAATGGCTATTTTGAATTTAAAGCTGAAATTTGACTTCAGTTCTATTTCCTATCTTAAATTGTATCCAGCCATATTGCCTAATATGACCCCTCAAAGCTTCTGCAATGAGACTAAATAATGATCACAAAGTATTTCAGTAATCACATGCCAACATATGTTGATACTCCAAATTAAATATTATTTCCCTCATAAATAATTTTCTAAGAAACAAAATTAAATTCAAAGATTAAAATCTTCAAAAACTTCAAATTATTACCTTTAAAGTCCATAGAAGCTGAAGTCGGAAAATTCCTGCTGTGGTTGTTGCACAGTATTCTGTTCAGATTTTGTCAGATGAATTCTCCATATCTGCATTCTCTCAGCAGCTGCAGCCTGACTCTTTCTCAGGAGTGGGTGAAGTTTCTCCAGGACCTCAGAAATTGTGTTTACCACCTTTTCACACCTGGCAAGGGAAGCACCAAACAAAGATCCAACTAAAAGGGAAAAATTCATAAACTTTTTCACGTTTTAATATTTATAGAATCAAGCTGCTTAAAATCAAGAGCAAAATAAACTTTCCATGCTTAGATGGAACAGAAAGTGCTAATAAAATGATCACTTTCTGTACTTCTGTCCTTATTTTTGAATGGAAAAATTATTTTGTGTTACATTTTTAAAAATTTTAGTCTAAGTGTGGGTCAATAATTACCTATTTGGATGTCCTCTAAGACTACTTCGTGAGGCATCATTAGCACAGAACTACCATATGTATATTCACCATAGTAGAGAAATGTTTGTTATAAGAAAATAGCTGCTCTTCCATACTCTTTTGTGGATCTTCCTGGTATTTTGGGGACAATTCTTTCTACTGAAAGAATTTAGAATGGCTCTGAAATGAAACAGGATGGTATGTTAATTAAAAGAGATTAATGGCTATTTTGAATTTAAAGCTGAAATTTGACTTCAGTTCTATTTCCTATCTTAAATTGTATCCAGCCATATTGCCTAATATGACCCCTCAAAGCTTCTGCAATGAGACTAAATAATGATCACAAAATATTTCAGTAATCACATGCCAACATATGTTGATACTCCAAATTAAATATTATTTCCCTCATAAATAATTTTCTAAGAAACAAAATTAAATTCAAAGATTAAAATCTTCAAAAACTTCAAATTATTACCTTTAAAGTCCATAGAAGCTGAAGTCGGAAAATTCCTGCTGTGGTTGTTGCACAGTATTCTGTTCAGATTTTGTCAGATGAATTCTCCATATCTGCATTCTCTCAGCAGCTGCAGCCTGACTCTTTCTCAGGAGTGGGTGAAGTTTCTCCAGGACCTCAGAAATTGTGTTTATTTCCTCCTAAGCCAACTCAGAGGCCTCATTTTTAAGGATCCAAAGCATTAATAGAGCAGGCAAAACTACACATCATGTTTTCACACCTACACATTTTAGAAAATAAAGCAACCCCTATTTGCTAGTAATGCTATTCTAATCATCATTATATTCCAAAACCCAGTACATACCGTTGCCAAAGGTCACTATAGAAACTCTAACATTACTTTCAACTTTACTAAATTGCTGGTCAACCCATCACTGTTTGATAAAAACCCTCAACAAACGAGGCATCAAAGAAATATACCTCAAAATATTAAGAGCCATCTGTGACAGGCCTGCAGCTGACCTCATAATGAAGGGGCAAATTTAGAAACATTCCCTCTTGGATCTGGAATAAGACAAGGATGTCCACTTACACCACTCCTATTCAACATAGTACTAGAAATCCTAACCACAGCAATCAGCCAAGAGAAATAAATAAAAGGCCTCCAAATAGAAAAAGAAGAAATCAAACTCTCTCTTCACTGGAAATATAGTTCTATACCTAGAAAACCTCAAGGATTTCTCCAGAAGACTCCTAGATTTTATAAATTACATGGTGAAGTTTCAGGATATAAAATCTACATATAAAATTCAATATTATTTTCATACACCATTAGCATTCAAGCTGAAAACCAAATCAAGAATGCAATCTCACTTAGAGCCAAAACAAACATCAAACAAACAAACAAAAAAACCTAGGAATACATATGCCCAAGGAGGTAAATGATCTCTATAGGAAATGCTTGTCTGGGTTACATGAGTATTACCCTAAAAATTCATTAGGGTTGTATAGAAATGTTCGTAGCAGCATTATGCATAATTTCTAAAAACCTGAAGCAATTTAATGCCCATCAACTGATGAATGAATGAACAAAATGTTGTATATATCCAAAACATGTTCAGCTATAAGAAGAATAAGTATTGCTACCTAATACAATGTAGATTGATCTTGAAAGCACTGTGCTAATGGAAAGAAGCCAGTCTCAAAAGGCTACAATATGGCATGATTCCATTGACATGAACTATCCAGACTGTGTTATTGATAGAGACAAAAAGTAGATTTCTGGTTGTCAGGAGATGAGAGAATGGAAGAATTGGGACTCACTGCTAATCACTACAGGGTTTCTTTTTGGGATGGCAGAAATACTCTAGAGTGAGACAGTAGTGATGGTTGCACTATATAATTAATACACTAAAAATCATGGAATTCTATGCTTTTAAAACAGTGAATTTTATGTTTTATAGATTACACCACAATTTTAAAAAACAAATAAATTGACAGAAGCCTCTCATAAGAGATTAAATAGGATTCTATGAGATTTATCGTAACTGTGGGACCAGAGTGGGTTAAGGACTGAAATTCACTTATCTTCTTTCCCAGTTATTGTGATCTGAGATATTCCTGGCCTTTAATCTCTAAAATTTGCAGTGGATGCACTCCCACCCCACCCATTGGGCATCAAGTCCTAACTGAGAAGTTCTTCCCATTCATTATTTTCTCAGCCTTTTAGCCTCAACTTCCCCAGAGTGCCATTCTAATGCTATACACTAAGTGTGGATTCCACAGGCCATGTAGCCAACACTGTATCCCATTTGTCCTGAGCCACAATAGCTGCTGTCACTCACTACAGAATTGCTTAGATCTGTGAAACCTGCCTTTCAGTGAAGATCCTGCTGCCCTCAGTCACCAGACCTGTTCTAGCTGGAGAACCACCTTCAGCAAGTTCCTTAAATAAACCTGCTTCTGGTAAATTGCATCCCTAGCAGCCTCATGGAAGAAAATTCCATCATTACTCCCCAACAGATGATGTTTCATCTGGTTTAGGATGCTACCGGCTCTGAACATTTCTGTCTGCTATGTCTGTTACGCTATGTATCTCAAGTGTTTTCGCTTTCTCCACTAGTAGTTTTAGGAAGACTTGGCTGATTAACCTACGTGAGAGGTTAATTTTCTTCTGACAAATAAGATCATGATGTTGGCGGGATCTGAATTCTTTATTTTTAGTTTTCTTTTTTTTATTATTTTTATTTTTTTATTGCATTTTAGGTTTTGGGGTACATATGAAGAACATGCAAGATAGTTGCATAGGTACACACATGGAAATGTGATTTGCTGCCTTCCTCCCTTCACCTATATCTGGCATTTCTCCCATGCTATCTCTCCCCAACTCCCCACCCCCGCTGTCCCTCCCCTATTCCCCCCAACAGACCTCAGTGTGTAGTGCTCCCCTCCCTGTGTCCATGTGTTCTCATTGTTCAACACCCACCTATGAGTGAGAACATGCGGTATTTCGTTTTCTGTTCTTGTGTCAGTTTGCTGAGAATGATGGTCTCCACGTTCATCCATGTCCCTACAAAGGACATAAACTCATCGTATTTGATGGCTGCATAATATTCCATGGTGTATATGTGCCACATTTTCCCAGTCCAGTCTATCATCGATGGGCATTTGGGTTGGTTCCAGGTCTTTGCTATTGTAAACAGTGCTGCAATGAATACTCGTGTGCATGTGTCCTTACAGTAGAATGATTTATAATCCTTTGGATATATACCCAATGATAGGATTGCTGGGTCAAATGGAATTTCTATTTCTAGGTCCTTGAGGAATCGCCACACTGTCTTCCACAATGGTTGAACTAATTTACACTCCCACCAGCATCTGTTGTCTCCATATTTTTTAATGATCACCATTCTAAAACACCAAAAACATTGGCAACAAAAGCCAAAATAGACAAAGGGGACTTAATCAAACTCCACAGCTTCTGCACGGCAAAAGAAACAGTCATTAGAGTGAATCGGCAACCAACAGAATGGGAAAAGAATTTTGCAGTTTACCCATCTGACAAAGGGCTAATATCCAGAATTTACAAAGAACTCAAACAGATTTACACGAAAAAAAACCAAACAAGCCCATTTGAAAATGGGCAAAGGATATGAACAGACACTTTACAAAAGAAGACATACATGAGGCTAACAAACATAGGAAAAAGTGCTCATCATCACTGGTCATTAGAGAAATGCAAATCAAAACTACATTGAGATACTTTCTTTTTAGTTTTCTACGCTCTTGGGCCCAGACATTTTACTAGTGTATTCTGCTAGATTGTGGTTTGGAGAGATATATGAAAACAGCAGGTTCTGGGTCTGCCAAAAAGATCTGCTGTTGAAACATATTTTGTCTACATTCAAGCTTCCTGGGAAGATTATCCATCACAAACGATATCCCTCCATCACCCAACAACTATAATGGGCTCAGTACCTATTATAGTTCTTCTGCCCACACTCCTCCAATATAACTGATCTTTTCTGTGACTTACCTGGTGTCCTAACCAAAAATTACTTGGAGATATTTCTTCAGGGAACAGTGTATCATTACCTTAAGTCACCTCCTATTTTTTTAGTTTTTACTCTACTCTGCCCCAACTTTCCTCTCAAATTTGTCCCAACATTATCCTAACTGAGTCATACAGTTGTCTCAATATTTTCTTGGAGAGTTGATTTCTGCTAACACTTATAAGACAGTCTGCAGCATTTGGACACACCCACTCAGGATCACTCTAGTCTATTGATATCCTGCCTTGCTTCCTCTCTAAATTTTATCAGGCTCCAGTCACTCTTTCTGATATAGCAACAATGAAAGCACAACCCTATTTCTGAAACCTGAGAACAGATAGACCATCTACATCTGTCTCTCCTTACAGGTCTTGTTTCCCCTTCACATCTACTGATCCTAACCAAAAAGATCTCAACATTTCTCATAAAGAAATCCTTTGCTCCTTCAGTTAAATGTTCCTAGATTTCTTTATTCTGTTATTCTGGTTATTCTGATGCACTTATACTTACAGTAGGGTTGAAGCATACACTTCAACCCATGGCTTCCTGAGCAAAGCTGATTCTGGAGATGAAGTCCTCCAAGCACAGGCTTTTTAGACTTTGGTGTACTAATAGCTTCATTGAGGTGTTTCTCTATTTCAACCCAAAAAGAGACCATTTTTAATAATAAGGCTCATGTCTTTTTCCATGCTTGTGAATCAAATTCTAGGCAGGCATGGTGGCTCAAGCCTGTAATCCCAAGACTTGGGATAGCCAAGGCAGACAGATCAACTGAGGTTGGGAGATCAAGATCAATGTGGAGAAACCCCGTTTCTACTAAAAATACAAAAATTAACTGGGTGTGGAGCCACATGTCTGTAATTGCAGCTGCTCAGGAGGCTGAGGCAGGAGAATCACTTAAACACAGGAGGAGGAGATTGTGGTCAGCCGAGATCATGCCACTGCCCTCCAGCCTGGGCAACAACAGCAAAACTCAGTCTCAAAAAATAAATAAAATAAAATAAAATTCTACCACCTTTCTGTGAGCAAGATGCATTTTTAGTATCAGAATGGGCTAATACCAACATCACAGTTTATTCTGATTAACAAATCCATGGCAACCTGAAACTACAGAGTGAGGAATGGCTTTTAAAAGCCTACATCAAAGCCATCTATCTTCATGAATTAGCTCATCTTTAGACTCTGAATTCAGCCTAAAATAGTAAAAAAAAATAAGTAAAAGCCAACCTACATCTGCACACATAACATAAAAGTCACTTACACACGAGTTCTTAAGATTATACACAAAATTTAGTTGCACTAAATTCCCAGCCTGCACCCTTAGTTGACAAAGCAGATTGTAAAACCTAGTGTCAGTAATTACCTTGACCCCTCCCAACCATGATCCTTCTGTACTTATAAGTGAATCTTTCCCTCAGCTGCATTCTTCGAGGAGGCCCTAAATGCCCATCATCTGCTGATGCTCCATGTTCTTCAAAATAAAACTGTAGCAATTCGTATTCCAAATCCAGCCCACACTTGGTGCCATGGCCTGCCCACCTTAGCTTAAGACCAGCAGCTGTAACACTGGCTGCATAAAAACCTGTGGGAAAAGTGGCCATAAATTAAGGGACTCATCAATGTCAAATAGCACATTGCCTAAGGCTGAAAGCTGTTTGCCAGAAAACAAGAGAGAATAGGGAAAACAAAACAAAAAACAATCACCACAATCACAATGCACTATATAGGCCTCTGCTAACTTCTAAAGACATGAATCCCATGTGGCATTAACCTACAATAGATTCAGTCTCTGAGTATTGTTTTTCTTCTGATACATGAGCAGAAACATTACCTGTAACTTCCTAGATAACCCATGAAGCCTTCAACCCTTAAGCAAATATAAAGCTCTCATGTAAAATAATCTCAACAGTTTTTATAATATACATGAGTCTAGGCACAATAGATCACGCCTGCAATCCCAGCACTTTGGGAGGTAGAAGTGAGAGGAGAGCCTAGGAGTTCAAAACCAGCCTGGGCAATGTGGCAAAACCTCATCTCTATTTATTTAATCTAAATTAAAAATTGAAAATATATATACCTGAAAATTATACACTCTAAAGCAAATCATACAAACACGGTAATAACAATTTCCTTTGAGTGATGGAATGATTATTTTAATTTCTATTTTCAATATCCAAAATTTTGACACAAAAATTACAATTATTTCTACAACCAAATAACTGCCTTCTCAACAACTGTATGTCAAGAAAAAGTCACACTTCCTCCCCTTGTCTCCAGAAGTCAAAAGGTGGCTATAATTATGACACTTTCTAAACACGCTGCAGCCTCCTCACACTGAAGTGTGTCTGAACCTCACAGTGGCATCACCCCAGCCAAGGGGCCTCTATTTATCCCATAAACTTATGGGGCTTCATAAATTCCCTAAAATTATCAACAGAACAAAAATGCAACAAAGTGGCCAAACATTAAGTTTTTATCTTCATTTATCAGATAGCTCTTATGGGTTGGAAAAGCCTTTCTCATTTTCCAAAGAGAGTTGTAGTGAACATGTCAGTGCTGCAAAGAGCCCACCTCAAATGGCTCCATCCCCAGGATGGAAATAGGCTTTTAAAATTTATCCTTTTTCATCACTCTTTGCAGATGACATAAGCTAATATTTAGAAAAACCAAAAGAATTCACCAAAAAAACTCTCCTAGTGCTGACAGCAAATTCGGTAAAGTTAAAGGATACAGCAAAATTAACATACAAAAATTCAAAAATCTGTAGCATTTCTTGTTTTTCTTTTTTCTAAGATGGAGTTTCGCTCTTGTTAACCAGTCTGGAGTGCAATGGCGCGATCTCGGCTCACTGCAACCTCCGCCCCCTGGGTTCAGGCAATTCTCCTGCCTCAGCCCCCTGAGTAGCTGGGATTACAGGCACGCGCCACCATGCCCAGCAATTTTTTTTTTGTATTTTTAGTAGAGATGGGATTTCACCATGTTGACCAAGATGGTCTTGGTCTCTTGACCTCATGATCCACCCGCCTCAGTCTCCCAAAGTGCTGGGATTACAGGCGTGAGCCACTGCGCCTGGCCCATCATTTCTATACACAATAATGGTCAGGTCAATGACTGAAAACGAAGTCAATAATTCAATCTTCTTTACAATAGAAACAAAACATAAAATACCAAGGACTATGTTTAAACAAGGAGGTAAAAATCTCTGTAAGAAAAAACTGCAAAACATTGATGAAAGAAATTATAGAAAATACAAACAAATGGAAAAACATCCCATGCTCATGGATTGAAATGATCAATATCTTTATTTTTTTCCAAATCCTAAGTGCTTGGAAAGGAAGAATCAATATTGCTGAAATGACCATACTACCAAAAGCAATATACAGACACAAAGTAATTTCTATCAAACTACCAACATCATTTTTCACAGAATTAGAAAAAAAGTCCTAAAATTTATATGGAACCAAGATGTCAAATAGCAAAGCAATTCTGATTTAAAAAAGAACAAAACTGAACTCATGACAGTACCTCACTTCAAACTATGTTTCAAGGCAATAGTAACCAAAACAGCATGGTATTCATATAAAAACTGGGAACACAATCCAATGGAACAGAATAGGGATGCAGAAATAAATCTGTATATTTACAGCCAGCAAATCAACACTGTCAAGAACATACACTGGGGAAAGACATCCTAAGTCAATAAAAGGTGCTGGCAAAACTGAATAACCATATGTAGAAAGAATAAAACTAGACTCCATCTCTCACCATACACAAAATTCAACCAAGATAAATTAATGACTTAAGCATAAGACCCAAAACTATAAAACTGCTAGAAGAAAACACAGATAAGACACCTCAGGACATTGATCTAGCCAACTATTTTATGGCTAAGACCTTGAGGGCACAGACAATTATAACAAAAATAGACAAATTGAGCTATATTTAACTACATAGTTTCTGTGCAGCAAAAGAAATTATCAACAGAGGAAAGAAACGGCCTACTGAATGTAAGAAAATATTTTAAAATATTCATCAAACAAGGGACTAATGTCCAGAATACACAAGGAACCCAACAATTTTTTTTAAATCCTGTTAAAAACTGGGCTAAGGACATTAATAAGTAATTCTCAAGAGAAAACATACTAATGAGTAATAGTCATGTAAAAAATGCTCAACATCACTAATCACTGGGGAAATGCAAATTAAATCCACAATGAGATATCATCTTACCCCAGCTGAAATGGTTAGAAAGACCAAACAAACAAGAACAGTAATAAACAAAAACAGATACTGGCAAGGATGTGGAAAAGGAGAATGATTATACACTGTTGGTGGGAACGTACATTAGTTCAACCACTATGAAAAACATTATGGAGGCAACAAATCACACTGCCACGTGTGTACTTATGCAACTATCTTGCATGTTCTGCACATGTACCCCAAACCTAAAATGCAATAAAAAAGATTTAAAAAATAAATAAAAATAAACATTTCTTTTAAAACTGTTAAGTAGAGTGACAAGAAACAATTTCTGAGGGAAGGGAGGCAAGATGGCGTCAGAGAGGTGACTCAGGATTGCAGCTCTCGGTGAAGGCGCAGAGGGTGAGTCCTAGCCGCATCCTCGGATGTTCCTTTTATGCCCACAGGCGTTGAAACTTTCAGGTGTGGGAGAGACACGAACGCTAGCAGCCGGCTCCCACCGCCGGCTCCCACTGCCTCTTCGCCCGGCCGCAGCGCCGGCACGCAGCGGGACGCGGGAACTCACTGGTCTGGGTGCCCTGTTAAACCGGCAATCTGTGATTTGGAAGGGCAGACTGGCATGTCCATCTGATTGAACGGGACTTGGACAATGAGCCAGACCAGGAGTTTCCTGGGAAGCGTGATCTGAGCCGGGGTAGTGGGCAGCGGCACGGGAGATCGCACGGATCCCAGTGCCCTATCGGCAGGCTCCTGGGGCGCCAGTGAGAGAGTCGACCTTTCAGCTTGGGAGAGGAAGAGAGAGAGAGAGACGGACTCTGAGGCAGGGAGCTGGGTGATCGGGCTCGGCGGGTCCCACGCTCACGGGACAAGCAGGGCGGCGACTGGAGGCGCTTGGGGCTGAGAGTTTTGTTGCGGCATCTAGGGCGGTGCAGCCCGGTCAGGGAGGGCGTCCACCATTGATGACAGTGCACCCCACTTAAGTACCGCCCAGGACTGCCTGCCGTTGCCGAGGCAACCTGCCATAACAGAGAGACTCCGCGCTCCACAGCAGAAGGGAGCCCAGCGGGTCAGAGCCCCGGCAGGCAAATAGTGAATAGACTGCCATCTAGTGGGGCAGGACAGTGCAACAGATACTCATAAAAGCCCCAACTCCCTGAGACAGAGCATCTAAGGGTGAAAAAAAAAAAAAAGTGGTGTTTATGAGTTCTATTGCAGCAGACATAAACAACCTCCCAACAACCCTGAATGAACAACAGCTCACAGCTCAGCACTGGAGCTCCTATAAAGCACAGACTGTCTCCTCAAGCAGCTCCTGACCCCTGTATATCAAGAGTCACCCCAGAAAGGACTAATCAGACTGACATTTGGCTGGCATCATTCTGGAACAAGGGCAGCAGAAGAAGAAACTGGTATCATCCCTCATTGTTCTGCAGCTGCTGCAGGTATACCCCAGACAAGCAGGGCCTGGGTGGACCTCAGCACTCATACAGCAGAGAGGATAGATCATTAGAGGAAAACTAAGTAACAGAAATACTTCATCATCAACAATCTCAGTGTCCACACAGAGACCCAATTGAAAAATCAGCCAATACTAAGGCGACAGGCGGATAAATCCATAAAGATGGGAAGAAACCAGCGCAAAAGGAGGAAAACACCGAAACCAAAACACCTCACCTCCAAAAAGGACCAAAACTCCTCACCAGCAAGGGAACAAAGCTGGACGGAGAATGAATGTGACGAAATGACGGAATCAGACTTCAGAAAGTGGATAATGAGAAACTTCAGTGAGCTAAAGGAACATGTTCTAAACCAGTGCAAAGAAACTAAGAACCTAGAAAAAGATTTGAAAAAGATTCGAGGAATTGATAACGAGAATGGACAACAGAGAGGAATATGAATGAATTGAAGGAGCTGAAAAACACAACACGAGAACTTGAAGCATGCACAAGTTTCAACAGCCGAATTGACCAAGCAGAAGAAAGAATATCAGAAGTTGAAGATCAACTCAATGAAATAAAACGAGAAACCAAGATTAAAGAAAAAAGTGCAAAAGGAATGAACAAAATCTCCAAGAAATGTGGGACTATGTGAAGAGACCCAACCTACGTTTGATAGGTGTACCAGAATGTGATGAAGAGAATGAATCAAGCTGGAAAACACTCTTCAGGATATTATCCAGGAAAATTTCCCCAACCTAGCAAGACAGGTCAATACTCAACTCCAGGAAATACAGAGAACACCACAAAGATACTCTGCAAGAAGAGCAACCCCAAGGCACATAATCGTCAGATTCACTAGGGTTGAAACGAAGGAGAAAATACTAAGGGCAGCCAGAGAGAAAGGTCAGGTCACCCACAAAGGGAAGCCCATCAGACTCACAGCAGATCTCTCGGCAGAGACTCTACAAGCCAGAAGAGTGGGGCCAATATTCAACATCCTTAAAGAAAAGAGCTTTCAACCCAGAATTTCATATCCAGCCAAACTGAGCTTCATAAGTGAAGGAAAAATAAAATCCTTCACGAACAAGCAAGTACTCAGAGATTTTGTCACCACTAGGCCTGCTTTACAAGAGCTCCTGAAAGAGGCACTACACATAGAAAGAAACAACCAGTTCCAGCCATCCTAAAAGCATACCAAATGCTAAAGACCATCAACAAAATGAAGAATGTACATGAACCAACGGGCAAAACAGCCAGCTAGCATCAAAATGGCAGTATCAAATTCACACATAACAATATTAACCCTGAATGTAAATGGGCTAAATGCACCAATCAAAAGACACAGACTGGCAAATTGGATAAAAACCAAAACCCATCGGTGTGCTGTATCCAGGAAACCCACCTCACATGCAAAGATACACAAAGGCTCAAAATAAAGGGATGGAGGAAGATTTACCAAGCAAATGGAGAGCAAAAAAGCAGGAGTTGCAATTCTCATCTCTGATAAAATAGACTTTAAAGTAACAAAGATCAAAAGGGACAAAGAAGGTCATTACATAATGGTAAAAGGATCGATACAACAAGAAGAGATAACGATTCTAAATATATATGGACCCAATGTAGGAGCACCCAGATATATAAGGCAAGTTCTTAATGACTTACAAAGGACTTAGACTCCCACACAATAATAGTGGGAGACTTTAACACTCCACTGTCAATAGCAGACAGATCAACCAGACAGAAAATTAACAAGGATATCCAGGACTTGAACTCAGACCTGGAACAAGCAAACCTGATAGACATTTACAGAACTCTCCACCCCAAATCCACAGAATATACATTCTTCTCAGCACCACATCACACCTACTCCAAAATTGACCACATAATTGGAAGTAAAGCACTCCTCAGCAAATGCAAAACAACGGAAATCATAACAAACAGTCTCTCAGACCATAGTGCAATCAAGTTGGAACTCAGAATTCAGAAAATAACTCAGAACCGCACAGCTTCATGGAAACTGAACAACTGGCTCTTGAATGTTGATTGGATAAACAATGAAATGAAGGCAGAAATAAAGAAGTTCTTTGAAACCAACGAGAATGAAGACACAACGTACCAGAATCTCTGGGACACATTTAAAGCAGTCTGTAGAGGAAAATATATAGCAATAAGTGCCCACATGAGAAGAGTGGAGAGATCCAAAATTGACACCCTATCGTCAAAATTGAAAGAGCTAGAGGAGCAAGATCAAAAAAGCTCAAAACCTAGCCGAAGACAAGAAATAACTAAGATCAGAGCAGAACTGAAGGAGATAGAGACAAGAAAAACCCTTCAAAAATCAATAAATCTAAGAGCTGGTTTTGAAAAGATCAACAAAATAGACAGACCACTAGCCAGACTGATAAAAAGAAGAGAGAGAACAACCAAATAGATGCAATAAAAACGATAAAGGGAAATCACCACAGATTCCACAGAAATTCAAACCATCATCAGAGAATACTACAAACAACTCTATGCACATAAACTAGTAAATCAGGAAGAAATGGATAAATTCCTGGACGCCTGTGTCCTCCCAAGCCTAAACCAGGAGGAAGCCGAAACTATGAATAGACCAATAACAAGGTCTGAAGTTGAGGCAGCAATTAAGAGCCTACCACACAAAAAAGCCCAGGTCCAGATGGGTTCACAGCTGAATTCTACCAGACACACAAAGAGGATCTGGTACCATTCCTTCTGAAACTATTCCAAATAATCCAAAAGAGGAACCCTTCCCAAATCATTTTATGAGACCAACATCATCCTGATACCAAAACCTGGCAGAGACTCAACAAGAAAAGAAAACTTCAGGCCAATATCCATGATGAACATAGATGCAAAAATCTTCAATAAAATACTGGCAAACCGATTGCAACAGCACATTAAAAACTTATCCATCATGATCAAGTAGGATTCATCCCGGGGATGCAAGGCTGGTTCAACATACGCAAGTCTATAAATGTAATTCACCACATAAACAGAAGCAAAAACAAAAATCACATGATTATCTCAATTGATGCAGAGAAGGCATTTGACAAAATTCAACAGCCCTTTATGCTAAAACCCTCAATAAACTTGGTATTGATGGAACATATCTCAAAGTAATAAAAGCTATTTATGACAAACCAACAGCCAATATCATACTTAATGGGCAAAAACTGGAAGCATTCCTTTGAAATCCGGCACTAGACAAGGATGCCCTCTCACCACTTCTATTCAACATAGTACTGGAAGTTCTAGCCAGAGCAATCAGGCAAGAAAAAGAAATAAAGGGTATTCAAATAGGAAAGGTGGAAGCCAAATTGTCTCTATTTGCAGACGACATGATAGTATACCTAGAAGACCCCATCACCTCAGCCCAAAAGCTCCTGCAACTGATAAGCAACTTCAGCAAAGTCTCAGGATATAAAATCAATGTTCAAAAATCACAAGCATTCCTATACACCAATAACAGACTTAAAGAGAACCAAATCAAGAACGAACTGCCATTCACAATTGCTACAAAGAAAATAAAATACCTAGGAATACAACTCACTAGGAATGTAAGGGACCTCTTTAAGGAAAACTACAAACAACTGCTCAACGAAATAAGAGAGGACACAAACAGATGGAGAAACATTCCATGTTCGTGGTTAGGAAGAATCAATATCGTGAAAATGGCTATACTGCCCAAAGTAATTTACACAATCAATGCTATCCCCATCAAACTACCATTGAATTTCTTCACAGAACTGGAAAACCACCATGAATTTCATATGGAACCAAAAAGAGCCCACATAGCCAAGTCAATTCTAAGCAAAAGAACACAGCGGGAGGCATCACGCTACCAGACTTCAAACTATACTACAAGGCTACAGTAATCAAAACAGCATGGTACTGGTACCAAAACAGAGATATAGACCAATGGAACAGAACAGAGGCATCGGAGGCAACACAACACATCTACAACCATATTATCTTTGATAAACCAGACAAAAACAGGCAATGGGGAAAGGATTCCCTATTTAATAAATGGTGTTGGGAAAACTGGCTAGCCATGTGCAGAAAGCAGAAACTGGACCCCTTCCTGACACCTTACACTAAAATTAACTCCAGATGGATTAAAGACTTAAACGTAAGACCTGACACCATAAAAACCCTAGAAGAAAATCTAGGCAAAACCATTCAGGACATAGGAGTAGGCAAGGACTTCATGAACAAAACACCAAAAGCATTGGCAACAAAAGCCAAAATAGACAAATGGGACCTAATCAAACTCCACAGCTTCTGCACGGCAAAAGAAACAGTCACTAGAGTGAATCGGCAACCATCAGAATGGGAAAAATCTTTGCAGTTTACACATCTGACAAAGGGTTGATATCCAGAATTTACAAAGAACTCAAACAGATTTACAGGAAAAAAACAAACAAGCCCATTCAAAAATGGGCAAAGGATATGAACAGAAACTTTACAAAAGAAGACATACATGAGGCCAACAAACATATGAAAAAGTGCTCATCGTCATTGGTCATTAGAGATGCAAATCAAAACCACATTGAGATACCATCTCACGCCAGTTAGAATGGCGATCATTAAAAATCTGGAGACAGCAGATGCTGGAGAGGATGTGGAGAAATAGGAACACTCTTACACTGTTGGTGGGAACGTACATTAGTTCAACCATTGTGGAAGACAGTGTGGCGATTCCTCAGGGACCTAGAAATAGAAATTCCATTTGACCCAGCAATCCCATTACTGGGTATCTATCAAGGACTATAAATCGTTCTACTATAAGGACACATGCACACGAATGTTCATTGCAGCACTGTTTACAATAGCAAAGACCTGGAACCAACCCAAATGCCCAACGATGATAGACTGGACTGGGAAAATGTGGCACATATACACCATGGAATATTATGCAGCAATCAAAAATGATGAGTTTGTGTCTTTTGTAGGGACATGGATGAATCTGGAGAACATCATTCTCAGCAAACTGACACAAGAACAGAAAAAGAAATACCGCATATACTCACTCATAGGTGGGTGAGAAAAATAAGAACACATGGACACAGAGGTGGTCTACTATACACTGGGGACTGTTGGGGGAATGGGGAGGGACAGCGTGGGGGCTGGGGGATAGCCTGGGGATGAATGCCAAGTGTGGGTGAGGGGAGGAAGCAGCAAAGCACACTGCCATGTGTGTACCTATGCAACTATCTTGCATGTTCTGCACATGTACCCCAAACCTAAAATGCAATAAAAAAAGATTTAAAAAATAAATAAAAATAAACATTTCTTTTAAAACTGTTAAGTAGAACTAGCATACAATCCATCAATCCCACTATTGGGTATTTATCCAAAAGAGAAATCAGTATATCAAAGAGATACAAACACTCACATGTATATAGCACTCTTCGCAATAGCAAAGCTATGAAATAAACCAAAGTGCCAATAAAACATAGATTTTAAAAATGTAGTATATATGCACAGTGGATTATTATTCAGTCACTGAAAAAAGTAAAATCATGTTACTTACAATGACATGGATGGATCTGGAGGTTATTATGCTAAGTGAAACATGCCAAGCAGAGTAATATGTTCTCACTCATTTGCAGGAGCTAAAAAAAAGCTGATCTCATGAAGATAGAGAATAGAATAACTACCAGAGCCTGAGAAGGTGTGAAGATGGAAGTGGAGATGAAGAGAGGTTGGTTAATGAATGCAAACACACAGTTAGAAGAAGTAAATTCTAATGTTTGATAGCAGAGTAGGGTGACTACAGACAGCACAGTATATTTCAAAGTAGCTATAAGAGAAGACTTGAAATGTTACCAGCACACACACACTAAATACCCAAGCTGATAGACACCTCAAATACTCCTGACTTTATTATACATTCTATGTATGTGACAAATCACATGTACCTCATAAATATGTAAAATGTCGTGAATCAATTAAAAAAAGCATTTTCAGTACAAATTAATGAAATGTGAGCAGGTCAGACATTAAATAGGTGTTTACTGTATGGTGAGGTCTGTACATTTTAAACTTTAAAAAATATTTGCATGAACCAAATCACCTCCTAGCATGATAAAAAGTAAAACAAAACATGTTGATGTGTATAAGTACACCCTCTCCATCCCTCAAACCCCTGCTGACAATGTTTATAAATGTATGCATTTAAATAGAAAGGAAAGGACTTCCACGGGCAGCTGCAGCAAAGCATAATTTTGTCACCCATCCCTGAAAGCTTTGCATCCTACCTTGAGGTGCTGCTGCTGTTGCCTGTCAGGCTAGGAAACGAGTGGGGCCCAAGGCACTCTCTTTCTCCCTAAACAGATTCCACCACCATTGCTGTGGGACTGAGGTACATTCAAGCCACACAATCCATGGCTGCCAGTTCCTCCCAAGACTGCCTGCCTTCCCATTCTCACAGGGAGTTGGGACGTGTGGCATAGTTACTGTTGCCCCACCTGAGTGTTCTGTTGGTGACCTGGAAGCAGTTTACCCCCTCTGACCACAGCAGGTGCTAGAGCCTGAGTGGCCAGAGGACAAAACTGCTGGCCTTATCCCAGTTCCCCACGACTCAACACAATCACCCAGGGGCATGGAGATGAGGTTTGTGATGTGACCTCCAGAAGGGGAGGAATTCCCACTGTCACAACACAGAGAAGACTATGGTGTGAATGTATGCTGTGGAATAGGAGCTGGGCCCCCCTTTCATCATGAGACTAGACCTAAAAGGGTATGGCCTCATAGCCACAGTTTCTGAAACTGCTCAATAATCTGAATGTAGAATGTTTGGGACCAGCCTAAACATTCTGGCCTGCTGGCAGCAGCTTAACCCTGGAGGAAGATCTTTCAGGTCAGGGATGTGAGAATTGGGTGGATCCCACTGCCACCTGCTATGCTGAATACTCTGGGCAACTCCCTTCTTCTTCTCAGTGGGCTCTGTGGTGCAGAGACACCTCTATTCCTCCCCGAGGGTTGCTCCAGCCACCGGGGAGCTGTGCCTAGACTGCTGCAAAGGTTGGTCCTTCTGCCTGCTCACTGACATAGCAACTCAGCCACAGCCAGCATTGCCAACCCTAGCCACTTGGGAGCAGAGAACTGGACAGGGACCTTCCAGGAACTCCACAGCCCCACGCATTGCTGAGATACCCTGGCACTTATCTTGGTTTTAAAAGGCCAAGTAAAAATATCACTGCCACCACTGAAGTTGCCTCTTTCTGGCAAGTACAACCTCCTGACTTTGATGCCAATCTGCAGAAACCATTACAACGAATGCTGACACAACTGCAAAGCATTCGTCTACCTCTTACAAGTGCCACCTACTGGTCTATAGGATGGATGGCAAAATTCAAAATAATTTCTGCTGACAGAAGTGTACACTGCTGTGAAAAATGATCGATGAGCCTCCTCCTCATCTCTGCAAAAGACAGCAAGCCTACTCACATGCACAGTATACCACTGCTACATACTACAAACAACAAGCATTTGAGAACACCACTACACAAAGGCTATCTACAACCAAGGAATTCACACAAAGCTTAGCCCCCTAAGAAGAAGGTAAGCCAAAAAAAATGCTACTCAACATGTTGAGATTCACTCAGGGTGGCTGGTGAAATATTAAGGGAAATATTAGGAAAAGTTGAAACCTTTTGGAAAGCTGTGAGCAGCTGACGGCCATCCCTAGCCCACTCAAATCATGGTACTAAATGTGAGAGTGTATTTTATTTATCTGTCACTGAGTCAGGGTCTGCAGAACAGACCTCCATAGGTGATGAACAATGTCTCAACATATGAAATAGTCATAGCGTTGAGAGAGTAAAAGCCCATCTTAATAAAAGAGAATTGAAAAATAATGACAGCTTCTCCAGTTTAAAAAAAAATTGGAATTAAAAACTCCAGCACCATGAAAAACAGTGTTATAACACCCATAAGGATCGCACTAGTGGTCTAGAAATGTGTCCCAAACAAAATTAAAATTCTGAAATGAAAAAGAATACAAACTATATCTTATAAGAAAGGTCAATGAGATCCAAGAGAGTTGAAAACTACCACAAAGAATCAGATTAACAATTTGGAAATGGAGCCCAACCCCTAGCTGAGAAAAGCAATGAGTCAATGTGTGACCCCAGGGAAGCCACACTTCCCCAGATCTCTGCAACCCTCCAAACAAGAGACCACCTTGTGAGCCCACACCACAGGGCCCTTGGGTCCAACACACAGAGTTGTGTGGAGTCTTGGCAAAGCAGCTGCTCAGCCATGCACAGAGAACCAGGAGCTGTGCAGACTCTGAGTCCAGGATCCCTGACAAAGGTGACTGCAACTCAGGCAATGTCGAAGGTTCATATATACCTCTAGGAAGGGGGCTAAATAGAGGGAGCTGAGCAGCATCAGTCTGCAGACCCCACTTCCATAGCACCTCACAGGGTTGTAGGCCCCACTTCAATGGCCTTATAAGACCCAGTGGCTTGGAATTCTAGCCAGCCACTAAAAATCAGGTGGAGCCTGCCTGAGATGGGATGGAGCCTTCAAGGGAAGGGGTGCACTATTATCTTTGCTCTTTGGTCAACTCAGCTATACCAGCCTGCAGGCTTTCTTAGCTGTCCATGCAGATAAGAAAAAGTACCCCCAGCACAGCACAGCTGCTTTGTCAGAACATGGCCAGACTGCTTCTTTAAGTAGGACTCCGATCCCCAGTGGGACTTCCCAACTGGGGCCTCCAGCCACCACCCACCACCCATATTTTATAGGCAGAGTTCTGCTCTCTCCTTGGGATGGGCTGCCACCTTGGTTGTTTGAAGGATTCAATCATTCCAACCATAGGCCTACTGAGAGTCTAGGCCCAATGGGGAAGAGGTGGTTCTGCAGTCTGGCGTGATTGCTTTGTTGAAGCAAGGCCACACTGCATCTTTAAATAGGTCCCTGATTCACTCCTCACAGGCTCAGCCAGGGCTTTCAGCCATCACCAGCTGTATACTACAGACAGCATTCTGATATGTTTCTGAAAAAAGTGCTTGAGGGGCAGAGTGGGTCATCATCTTTGCTGTTTGGGTGACTTGGCCATTCAAGCCTGGGCACTTTGGAGAGTCTAAACCAACCAAGCCAAAAGCAATTCCCCATCATGATGTAACTTTTTTTGAGGCATGGACAGACTGCTTCTTTAAACAGGATTCATATCCATTCCTCCTTGCTGGCTCTCCCAGCCAAAGCCTCTGGCCACCACTGCTCGTGTTCTATAGCAAAGTTGTAATTTCTCCCTCAGATGGAGTGCCTGAGGGATGAAGCATGCCACCACCTTTGCTGTTTGGGCATCTCAGATGGTCCAACCTCTGGATCTTTAAGACTCCAAACCAATTGAGAGGCTGAAGGGATCCCCAATACGGCACAGCTGCCCTATAAAATACAGCCAGACTGCTTCTTTAACTTGGTCCCTGATCCCTTTCCTTTGGTCTGGGTGACATGTCCCAACCCAAGTCTCCAGTCATCTCCTACAGATGCATTTAGGCTGGCAAAATATCAGTAACCCCCGGGAGGAAGCTTCCAGAGGAAGGAGCAGGATGTCATCTTTGCTATTTCATATCCTTCACTGGTGACACCTCCAGGTACTAGAAAAACTGAGGCAACAAGTGTCTAGAATGGAACCCAGGCAAACTGCAGCTGATCTAAAAAAACAGTGGCCAGACTTGTAAGGCCGATAGCCTTGCTAAGAGCCGGATGAACAACACCCATCCCTCTCTATGCCTGATAACAGTTTATCAGGCAGAACACATTACTCAGCATCTGGCTCCTCCATGCAGGCTCCCCTCACCCACTTCTGCATTCTGCCCCCAGGTCTATATTCAGCACTAGACTATGCACTCTCAGCACCAAGCTGTGCATTGGAACCTTAGCACTTAACTGTGCACTCTCAGCAACAAACTATACAGCTGAACCTGAGAAAATTAAAGAAATCCTGGGCTGGGTGAGGTGGCTCAACCCTGTAATCCCAGCACTTTGGGAGGCCGAAGCGGGTGGATCATGAGGTCAAGAGATCGAGACCATCCTGGTCAACATGGGGAGACCCCCGTCTCTACTAAAAGTACAAAAAATTAGCTGGGCATGGTGGCATGTGCCTGTAATCCCAGCTACTCAGGAGGCTGAGGCAGGAGAATTGCCTGAACCCAGGAGGCGGAGGTTGCGGTGAGTCGAGATCGCGCCATTGCACTCCAGCCTGGGTAACAAAAGCGAAACTCCGTCTCAAAAAAAAAAGAAATCCTGCCAAGCCTTATCCAATGGCAGCCCACCCCGTGCATCCTAGGCCAGCCCCCCTCTAACCTCCATAAAACCCCCTGCCCTGAGAAGTCAAACGCGACTTCTTTCCTTGGGACCACAGAACCTCACCTGGGAGATAAATAAATTGGCATCTGATTGTTGTTATACTGGCCTCAGTTTCCTCATTTTAAACTCAGCAGTAACCATTACAAGACTGTTAAAAGAAAAACAGACAAGCAGATAAACAACAACAAACACACCAAAACCTCAAAGATCAGGAACCTCAAAGATCAAAGGTAGATAAGACCACAAAGATGAGAACGAATCAGTGCAAAAATAATTAAATCTCAAAAAGCCAGTGTGTCCCCTTTCTTCCAAGTGACAACAACACCTCTCCAGCAAGGATTCAGAACTGGGCTAAGGCTGAGATAGCTGAAATAACACAAGAAGTCTTCACAATGTGGATAAAAATGAATGTCACTGAGCGAAAAAAGCAAGTTGCAGCCCCCTTGTAAGGAAGCTAAGAATCATGATAAAACAACGCAGGATCTGACAGCCAAAATAGCCAGTATAGAGAGGAAGGAACATAACTGACCTGATAGAGCTGAAAAAATACACTACAAAAAATTCAAAATGCAATCACAAGTGTTGGTAGTGGAATGCACCAAGCAAAGGAAAGAATCTCAAAGCTTGAAGACTGGCATTCTGAAATAAGGCAGGCAAGAATGAAAACAAACAATAAAAACAAACGGACAAAAACACACAGAAATATAATACTATGTAAAGACTGACTGACTCTATGACTGACTGGGGTACAAAAAAAAAGAAGAAAGAATAAAACCAATTTGGAAAACATATTTCAGGATATCATCCAGAACTTCCCCAATCTACCTAGACAGGCCAATATACAAATTCAGGAAATACAGAGAACCCCAGTAAGATATTCTATGAGAAGATCATCCCCAAAGCACATAATCATCAGATTCTCCAAGGTTCAAATGAAGGAAAAAATATTAAGGGCAGCCAGAGAAAAAGGCCATATCACCTACAGAGGGAAGTCCATCAGATATATAGTGGACTTCTCAGCAGAAACCCTACAAGTCAGAATAGGTTGGAGGCCGATATTCAGCTTTCTTAAAGAACTTTCGGGGCCCAAAGTGGCTCCGGCCGGATGTCGTGACGCTTGCGAAGGTGAGGCCAAGAGTTCAAGGCCAACCAACCTCAGCAACCTTACAAGCTCTCAGTGATTGGCAAAAAAAAAAAAACTTTCAAACCAGAATTTTGTATCTGGCCAAACTAAGCTTCATAAGCAAATCAGATGTAACATCCTTTTCAAACAAGCAAATGTTGAGGGGATTCATTACTACCAAATCTGACTTGCAAGAGCTCCTGAAGAAAGCACTGGATATGGATAGGAAAAACAGTTACCAGCCACTACAAAACGCACTGAGGTACACAGATCAGGGTCACTATGAAACAACCACATAAACAAGTCTGCAAGATAACGAGGCAGCATCATAATGACAGAATCCAATTTACACATAATAATTCTAACCTTAAATGTAAATGGGCTAAATGCTCCAATTAAAGACACACAATGGCAAGCTGAATAAAAATGACACCCATTAATATGCGGTCTTCAAGAGACCCCTCTCATGTGCAAAGACACACATAGGCTCAAAATAAAGGGATGGAGAAAAATTTACCAAGCAAATAAAAAGCTGAAAAAAGCAGGGGTTGCAATCCTAGTTTCTGAAAAAACAGTCTTTAAACCAACAAATACTTTTTGCAAAGGGCATTACATAATGATAAACGGCTCAGTTCAACAAGAGCCAAAATAATATTAGCCCAATACAGGAGCACCCAGATTCATAAACCAAGTTCTTAGAGACCTGCAAAGAGACTTAGACTCCCACACAATAGTAATGGGAGACTTTAACACCCCACTGACAATATTAGACAGATCACCAAGACAGAAAATTAACAAAGATATTCAGGACCTGAACTTAGCTCTGAATCAAGTGAACCTAATAGATATGTACAGAAGTCTCCACTCCAAAACAACAGAATATACATCCTTCTCATCACCACAGGGCACTTACTGTAAAATTGACCACATTATTGGAAGTAAAACACTACTCGGCAAATGCAAATGAACTGAAATAATAATGAACAGTCTCTTGGACAACAGCACAATCAAATATGACAACATGGAAGTTGAACCACCTGCTTCTGAAAGGGTAAATAATGAACTTAAGGCAGAAATCAAGAAGTTCTTTCAAATAAGGATGAATATACAACACATCTGGGAATCTCTGAGACACAGGTAGAGAAGTGTTAAGAAGGAAATTTATAGCACTAAATGCCCACATCAAAAAGCTAGAAAGATCTCAAGTCAACACCCTAATTAACAGCTAAAATAACTAGAGAACCAAGAGTAAACAAACCCCAAAGCTGGCAGAAGGCAAGAAATAATCAAGATCGGGGCTGAACTAAAGGAGACAGGGACACAAAATATTCTTTAAAAATCAACATATCCAGGAGCTGGTTTTTAGAAAAAATTATTAAAATAGACTAGCTAGACTAATGAAGAAAAAGAGAGAGAAGAACCAAATAGAAAAAAAAAAACAGAAATAATAAGAAGGATATTACCACTGAACCCACAGAAATACAAATGACAGAGAATGCTATAAACACCTCTATGCACATAAACTACAAAATCTACAAGAAATGGATAAAATCCTGAAAACAGACACCCTATCAAGACTAAACTAGCAAGAAATTGAATCCCTGAAATTCAGACTAACAATGAATGAATTCTGAACATGAGGCAATAATAAATGGCCTACAAACAAACAAAAAAAAAGCCCAGGACCTGATGAATTCACAGCTGAATACTACCAGAGGTGCAAGGAAGAGCTGATACCATTCTACAGAAATTGCTCCAAAGAATGAAAAAGGAAGGGCCCCTCCCTAACTCAATCTGCATACAAAAATCTGGCAGAGATATAACAAAAAAATAAAACTTCCGGGGGGAGGAGGCAAGATGGCGTCATAGAGGCGACTCAGGATTGCAGCTCTCAGTGAAGGCACAGAGGGTGAGTCCTAGCCACATTCTCGGATGTTCCTTTTATGCCCACAGAGCGTTGAAAGTCCCAGGTGTGTGAGAGACACGGGACGGTAGAGCACCCGGCTAACGCAGCCGGCTCCCACCGCCTCTTCAGCCGGCGCCACAGCGGGACCTGGCGTGGAACTCCCTGGTCTGGGTGCCCTGTTAAACCAGCAATCTGAGATTTGGAAGGGCAGATTGGCATGTTCATCTGATTAAACGGGACTTGGACAATGAGCCAGACCAGGAGGTTCCTGGGAAGCGTGATCTGAGCCGGAGTAGTGAGCAACGGCATGGGAGATCGCACGGATCCCAGTGCCCTATCGGCAGGCTACTGGGGCGCCAGTGAGAGTCAACCTTTCAGCTTGGGGAGAGGAAGAGAGAGAGAGAGAGAGGACGGACTCTGAGACAGGGAGCTGGGTGATCGGGCTCAGCCGGTCCCACACTCACGGGGAAAAGCAGGGAGGCGACTAAAGGTGCTTGGGGCTGAGAGTTTTGCTGCCGGCATCTAGGACAGTGCAGCCCAGTGAGGGAGGGGCGTCCACCATTGCTGACGCAGTCCACCCCCACTGAAGTACCACCCAGGACTGATGCAGCCCGCCGTTGCTGAGGCAACCTGCCATAACAGAGAGTCTCCCAGAAGCCGGGAGTGCTCCACAGCAGAGGGAGCCCAACAGCAATAGGGCAGACCCGAGCTAGCAGGTCAGAGCCCGGCAGGCAAATAGTGAATAGACTGCCGCCTAGTGGGGCAGGACAGTGCAACAGATACTCATAAAGAAAGCCCCAACTCCTGAGACAGAGCATCTAAGCGGGGAAAAAGGGTGGTGTTTTCTGGGTTCTATTGCAGCAGACATAAACAACCTCCCAACAATTCTGAATGAACAACGGAGCTCACAACTCAGCACTGGAGCTCCTATAAAGCACAGACTGTCTCCTCAAGCAGCTCCTGACCCCTGTATATCAAAGGAGTCACCCCAGAAAAGGACTAATCAGACTGACATTTGGCTGGCATTATTCTGGAACAAGGACAGCAGAAGAAGAAACTGGTATCATCCCTCACTGTTCCACAGCTGCTGCAGGTATACCCCAGACAAGCAGGGCCTGGGTGGACCTCAGCACTCATACAGCAGAGGATAGACCATTAGAGGAAAACTAAGTAACAGAAATACTTCATCATCAACAATCTCAGCGTCCACACAGAGACCCAATTGAAAAATCAGCAACTACTAAGGCGACAGGCGGATAAATCCATAAAGATGGGAAGAAACCAGCGCAAAAGGAGGAAAGCACCCAAAACCAAAACACCTCACCTCCAAAAAGGACCAAAACTCCTCACCAGCAAGGGAACAAAGCTGGACGGAGAATGAATGTGACGAAATGACGGAATCAGACTTCAGAAAGTGGATAATGAGAAACTTCAGTGAGCTAAAGGAACATGTACTAAACCAGTGCAAAGAAACTAAGAACCTTGAAAAAGATTTGAAAAAGATTCGAGGAATTGATAACAAGAATGGACAACTTAGAGAGGAATATGAATGAATTGAAGGAGCTGAAAAACACAACACGAGAACTTGAAGCATGCACAAGTTTCAACAGCGAATTGACCAAGCAGAAGAAAGAATATCAGAAGTTGAAGATCAACTCAATGAAATAAAATGAGAAACCAAGATTAAAGAAAAAGTACAAAAGGAATGAACAAAATCTCCAAGAAATGTGGGACTATGTGAAGAGACCCAACCTACGTTTGATAGGTGTACCAGAATGTGATGAAGAGAATGAATCCAAGCTGGAAAACACTCTTCAGGATATTATCCAGGAAAATTTCCCCAACCTAGCAAGACAGGTCAATACTCAACTCCAGGAAATACAGAGAACACCACAAAGATACTCCAAGAAGAGCAACCCCAAGGCACATAATCGTCAGATTCACCAGGGTTGAAATGAAGGAGAAAATACTAAGGGCAGCCAGAGAGAAAGATCGGGTCACCCACAAAGGGAAGCCCATCAGACTCACAGCAGATCTCTCGGCAGAGACTCTACAAGCCAGAAGAGAGTGGGGGCCAATATTCAACATCCTTAAAGAAAGAGCTTTCAACCCAGAATTTCATATCCAGCCAAACTGAGCTTCATAAGTGAAGGAAAAATAAAATCCTTCACGAACAAGCAAGTACTCAGAGATTTTGTCACCACTAGGCCTGCTTTACAAGAGCTCCTGAAAGAGGCACTACACATAGAAAGAAACAACCAGTTCCAGCCATCCTAAAAGCATACCAAATGCTAAAGACCATCAACAAAATGAAGAATGTACATGAACCAATGGGCAAAACAGCCAGCTAGCATCAAAATGGCAGTATCAAATTCACACATAACAATATTAACCCTGAATGTAAATGGGCTAAATGCACCAATCAAAAGACACAGACTGGCAAATTGGATAAAAAACAAAACCCATCGGTGTGCTGTATCCAGGAAACCCACCTCACATGCAAAGATACACAAAGGCTCAAAATAAAGGATGGAGGAAGATTTACCAAGCAAATCGATAGCAGAAAAAAGCTGGAGTTGCAATTCTCATCTCTGATAAAATAGACTTTAAAGCAACAAAGATCAAAAGGGACAAAGAAGGTCATTACATAATGGTAAAAGGATCGATACAACAAGAAGAGCTAACGATTCTAAATATATATGGACCCAATGTAGAAGCACCCAGATATATAAGGCAAGTTCTTAATGACTTACAAAGAGACCTAGACTCCCACACAATAATAGTGGGAGACTTTAACACTCCACTGTCAATAGCAGACAGATCAACCAGACAGAAAATTAACAAGGATATCCAGGACTTGAACTCAGACCTGGAACAAGCAAACCTGATAGACATTTACAGAACTCTCCACCCCAAATCCACAGAATATACATTCTTCTCAGCACCACATCACACCTACTCCAAAATTGACCACATAATTGGAAGTAAAGCACTCCTCAGCAAATGCAAAACAACGACAATCATAACAAACAGTCTCTCAGACCATAGTGCAATCAAGTTGGAACTCAGAATTCAGAAAATAACTCAGAACCGCACAGCTTCATGGAAACTGAACAACTGGCTCTTGAATGTTGATTGGATAAACAATGAAATGAAGGCAGAAATAAAGAAGCTCTTTGAAATCAACGAGAATGAAGACACAACGTATCAGAATCTCTGGGACACATTTAAAGCAGTCTGTAGAGGAAAATATATAGCAATAAGTGCCCACATGAGAAGAGTGGAGAGATCCAAAATTGACACCCTATCATCAAAATTGAAAGAGCTAGAGGAGCAAGATCAAAAAAGCTGAAAACCTAACCGAAGACAAGAAATAACTAAGATCAGAGCAGAACTGAAGGAGATAGAGACAAGAATGGGCAAATTGGCATGTTCATCTGATTAAACGGGACTTGGACAATGAGCCAGACCAGGAGGTTCCTGGGAAGCGTGATCTGAGCCGGAGTAGTGAGCAACGGCATGGGAGATCGCACGGATCCCAGTGCCCTATCGGCAGGCTACTGGGGCGCCAGTGAGAGTCAACCTTTCAGATTGGGGAGAGGAAGAGAGAGAGAGAGAGAGAGAGGACGGACTCTGAGACAGGGAGCTGGGTGATCGGGCTCAGCCGGTCCCACACTCACGGGGAAAAGCAGGGAGGCGACTAAAGGTGCTTGGGGCTGAGAGTTTTGCTGCCGGCATCTAGGACAGTGCAGCCCAGTGAGGGAGGGGCGTCCACCATTGCTGACGCAGTCCACCCCCACTGAAGTACCACCCAGGACTGATGCAGCCCGCCGTTGCTGAGGCAACCTGCCATAACAGAGAGTCTCCCAGAAGCCGGGAGTGCTCCACAGCAGAGGGAGCCCAACAGCAATAGGGCAGACCCGCGCTAGCAGGTCAGAGCCCTGGCAGGCAAATAGTGAATAGACTGCCGCCTAGTGAGGCAGGACAGTGCAACAGATACTCATAAAGAAAGCCCCAACTCCCTGAGACAGAGCATCTAAGCGGGGGAAAAAAGGGGTGGTGTTTTCTGGGTTCTATTGCAGCAGACATAAACAACCTCCCAACAATTCTGAATGAACAACGGAGCTCACAACTCAGCACTGGAGCTCCTATAAAGCACAGACTGTCTCCTCAAGCAGCTCCCTGACCCCTGTATATCAAAGGAGTCACCCCAGAAAAGGACTAATCAGACTGATATTTGGCTGGCATTATTCTGAAACAAAAACAGCAGAAGAAGAAACTGGTATCATCCCTCACTGTTCCACAGCTGCTGCAGGTATGCCCCAGACAAGCAGGGCCTGGAGGGGACCTCAGCACTCATACAGCAGAGGGGATAGACCATTAGAGGGAAAACTAAGTAACAGAAATACTTCATCATCAACAATCTCAGCGTCCACACAGAGACCCAATTGAAAAATCAGCAACTACTAAGACGACAGGTGGATAAATCCATAAAGATGGGAAGAAACCAGCGCAAAAAGGAGGAAAGCACCCAAAACCAAAACACCTCACCTCCAAAAAAGGACCAACACTCCTCACCAGCAAGGGAACAAAGCTGGACGGAGAATGAATGTGACGAAATGACGGAATCAGACTTCAGAGAGTGGATAATGAGAAACTTCAGTGAGCTAAAGGAACATGTACTAAACCAGTGCAAAGAAACTAAGAACCTTGAAAAAAGATTTGAAAAAAGATTCGAGGAATTGATAACAAGAATGGACAACTTAGAGAGGAATATGAATGAATTGAAGGAGCTGAAAAACACAACACGAGAACTTCGCGAAGCATGCACAAGTTTCAACAGCTGAATTGACCAAGGAGAAGAAAGAATATCAGAAGTTGAAGATCAACTCAATGAAATAAAATGAGAAACCAAGATTAAAGAAAAAAGTACAAAAACGAATGAACAAAATCTCCAAGAAATGTGGGACTATGTGAAGAGACCCAACCTACGTTTGATAGGTGTACCAGAATGTGACGAAGAGAATGAATCCAAGCTGGAAAACACTCTTCAGGATATTATCCAGGAAAATTTCCCCAACCTACCAAGACAGGTCAATACTCAACTCCAGGAAATACAGAGAACACCACAAAGATACTCCGCAAGAAGAGCAACCCCAAGGCACATAATCGTCAGATTCACCAGAGTTGAAATGAAGGAGAAAATACTAAGGGCAGCCAGAGAGAAAGATCGGGTCACCCACAAAGGGAAGCCCATCAGACTCACAGCAGATCACTCGGCAGAGACTCCACAAGCCAGAAGAGAGTGGGGGCCAATATTCAACATCCTTAAAGAAAAGAGCTTTCAACCCAGAATTTCATATCCAGCCAAACTGAGCTTCATAAGTGAAGGAAAAATAAAATCCTTCACGAACAAGCAAGTACTCAGAGATTTTGTCACCACTAGGCCTGCTTTACAAGAGCTCCTGAAAGAGGCACTACACATAGAAAGAAACAACCAGTTCCAGCCATCCTAAAAGCATACCAAATGCTAAAGACCATCAACAAAATGAAGAATGTACATGAACCAATGGGCAAAACAGCCAGCTAGCATCAAAATGGCAGTATCAAATTCACACATAACAATATTAACCCTGAATGTAAATGGGCTAAATGCACCAATCAAAAGACACAGACTGGCAAATTGGATAAAAAAACAAAACCCATCGGTGTGCTGTATCCAGGAAACCCACCTCACATGCAAAGATACACAAAGGCTCATAATAAAAGGATGGAGGAAGATTTACCAAGCAAATGGAGAGCAAAAAAAACCCAGAGTTGCAATTCTCATCTCTGATAAAATAGACTTTAAAGCAACAAAGATCAAAAGGGACAAAGAAGGTCATTACATAATGGTAAAAGGATCGATACAACAAGAAGAGCTAACGATTCTAAATATATATGGACCCAATGTAGAAGCACCCAGATATATAAGGCAAGTTCTTAATGACTTACAAAGAGACCTAGACTCCCACACAATAATAGTGGGAGACTTTAACACTCCACTGTCAATAGCAGACAGATCAACCAGACAGAAAATTAACAAGGATATCCAGGACTTGAACTCAGACCTGGAACAAGCAAACCTGATAGACATTTAAAGAACTCTCCACCCCAAATCCACACAATATACACTCTTCTCAGCACCACATCACACCTACTCCAAAATTGACCACATAATTGGAAGTAAAGCACTCCTAAGCAAATGCAAAACAACGGAAATCATAACAAACAGTCTCAGACTATAGTGCAATCAAGTTGGAACTCAGAATTCAGAAAATAACTCAGAACCGCACAGCTTCATGGAAACTGAACAACTGGCTCTTGAATGTTGATTGGATAAACAATGAAATGAAGGCAGAAATAAAGAAGCTCTTTGAAATCAACGAGAATGAAGACACAACGTATCAGAATCTCTGGGACACATTTAAAGCAGTCTGTAGAGGAAAATATATAGCAATAAGTGCCCACATGAGAAGAGTGGAGAGATCCAAAATTGACACCCTATCATCAAAATTGAAAGAGCTAGAGGAGCAAGATCAAAACCTAACAAGACAAGAAATAACTAAGATCAGAGCAGAACTGAAGGAGATAGAGACAAGAATGGGCAAAACTGGAAGCATTCCTTTGAAACTGGCACTAGACAAGGATGCCCTCTCTCACCACTTCTATTCAACATAGTACTGGAAGTTCTAGCCAGAGCAATCAGGCAAGAAAAAGAAATAAAGTGTATTCAAATAGGAAAGGTGGAAGCCAAATTGTCTCTATTTGCAGACGACATGATAGTATACCTAGAGGACCCCATCACCTCAGCCCAAAAGCTCCTGAAACTGATAAGCAACTTCAGCAAAGTCTCAGGATATAAAATCAATGTTCAAAAATCACAAGCATTCCTATACACCAATAACAGACTTAAAGAGAACCAAATCAAGAACGAACTGCCATTCACAATTGCTACAAAGAAAATAAAATTCCTAGGAATACAACTCACTAGGAATGTAAGGGACCTCTTTAAGAAAAACTACAAACAACTGCTCAACGAAATAAGAGAGGACACAAACAGATGGAGAAACATTCCATGTTCGTGGTTAGGAAGAATCAATATTGTGAAAATGGCTATACTGCCCAAAGTAATTTACACAATCAATGCTATCCCCATCAAACTACCATTGAATTTCTTCACAGAACTGGAAACCACCATGAATTTCATATGGAACCAAAAAGAGCCCGTGATAGCCAAGTCAATTCTAAGCAAAAGAACACAGCGGAGGCATCACGCTACCAGACTTCAAACTATACTACAAGGCTACAGTAATCAAAACAGCATGGTACTGGTACCAAAACAGAGATATAGACCAATGGAACAGAACAGAAGCATCGAGGCAACACAACATATCTACTACAACCATATTATCTTTGATAAACCAGACAAAACAGGCAATGGGGAAAGGATTCTATTTAATAAATGGTGTTGGGAAAACTGGCTAGCCATGTGCAGAAAGCAGAAACTGGACCCTTCCTGACATCTTACACTAAAATTAACTCCAGATGGATTAAAGACTTAAACATAAGACCTGGCACCATAAAAACCCTAGAAGAAAATCTAGGCAAAACCATTCAGGACATAGGAGTAGGCAAGAACTTCATGACAAAAACACCAAAAGCATTGGCAACAAAAGCCAAAATAGACAAATGGGACCTAATCAAACTCCACAGCTTCTGCACGGCAAAAGAAACAGTCACTAGAGTGAATTGGCAACCATCAGAATGGGAAAAAATCTTTGCAGTTTACACATCTGACAAAGGGCTGATATCCAGAATTTACAAAGAACTCAAACAGATTTACAGAAAAAAACAAACAAGCCCATTCAAAAATGGGCAAAGTATATGAACAGACACTTTACAAAAGAAGACATACATGAGGCCAACAAACATATGAAAAGTGCTCTCATCATTGGTCATTAGAGAGATGCAAATCAAAACCACATTGAGATATCATCTCACACCAGTTAGAATGGCGATCATTAAAAAATCTGGAGACAGCAGATGCTGGAGAGGATGTGGAGAAATAGGAACACTCTTACACTGTTGGTGGGAGTGTAAATTAGTTCAACCATTGTGGAAGACAGTGTGGCGATTCCTCAGAGACCTAGAAATAGAAATTCCATTTGACCCAGCAATCCCATTACTGGGTATCTATCCAAAAGACTATAAATTGTTCTACTATAAGGACACATGCACACGAATGTTCATTGCAGCACTGTTTACAATAGCAAAGACCTGGAACCAACCCAAATGCCCATCGATGATAGATTGGACTGGGAAAATGTGGCACATATACACCATGGAATATTATGCAGCAATCAAAAATGATGAGTTTGTGTCCTTTGTAAGGACATGGATGAATCTGAGAACATCATTCCCAGCAAACTGACACAAGAACAGAATGGAAAATAACAAAATACATCCATCAACTCTGAAAATGCAAGATTATCTCAACAGATGCTGAGAAAATTCAACAACAAAGACATGTTAAAAAATGCTATCATCTCAGCTGAGAACACAAAATCAATGTGCAAAATCATCGCATTCATACACCAACACACAAGAAATCATAATCATTCACAACTCACCACCTAGGAAAAAATAGAGAAAATAAAACACAGAGGATACACTATACAAAGGATTCAAGAACTACAAACCACTATGGAAAGTATTCATGCTCATGATCAATATCATGAAATGGTCATAAATTGAAACATGGTGCCATGTAATTGAATTCTGTTTGCATGATAGTGAGTTCTCATGAGATCTGATAATTCCCTCACTCTCCAGCCACCATGTAAGACATGCCCTGCTTCCTCTTTACCTTCTGCCATTTATTCTTGACGCCTCCCAGACATCTTTGAGTCAATTCTCTACTTATATGAGATTACCCAGTTATGATCTGGGAGTAAATATCATTATGTGGAAACTGGGTCAGGCAGAGCTTGGAACAGTTTGGAGACCTCAGAAGACAGAAATATGTGAAAAGTTTAAATTCTTAGAAACTTGTCAATGAATTTAACAAGATGATGATATGGACAATGAAGTCCAGGTTGAGGTGATCTATAAGAAAAGTGAGACCAAATCACTTATATGCTTTGGCAAAAGACTGGCAGCATTTGCCCCAAACTAGACAGAACTGTGAACTCTGAACTTCAGAAAGGTGATTTAGGTATCTTGCAATTTTTTTTCTCAGAGGAATTTGCTGTCACCCAGGCTAGAGTCAGGATGTGATCTGACCTGCTTCCTGGGTTCAAGCAACTCATGTCTCAACCTCCCAGTACTGGAAATACAGGCATATGCCACCACCCAGCAATTTTTATGTTTTGCAGAGATGGGGTTTCACCATGTGGCCAGGCTTGTCTCAAACTCCTGACCTCAAGTGATCCACCAAGCCTAAAAACTGCTGGGATTGCACTTAAGCCACCGACCTCATCTCAGAAGAAATTTCTAAACAGCAAATCATTCAAAATATGACCTGACTATTTCTTAATGTGTACCATCATGTGTCTTCACAAAGAGATGGTCGAAATTGGAACATATGTTTGAAAGAAAAGAGCAAAGCTAGAAAACCTTCAGCCTGACAATGTGTTAGAAAATACATTGTTGGGGAGATATTTGCTGGCCATAGAAATTTGCATAAGTACTGAGAGAGTAAACGTTAACAACCAAGACAATGGAAAAATGTCTCCAGCATTTCAAAGATCTTCATGGCAGCTCCTATCAAAGGCCTGAAGCAACAGAGAGAAAAGTATTTTCTGGGCTGGGCCCACATCTGACTGCTTGTGAGCTAGAACATGGTGACCTGCTTCCCAGCTGCTCCAGCTGACAGCTAAAGGAGCCAAGGTAGCTCAAACACTGGCTCAAGGGTGAAAGTCCCAAGCCTTGCTACTTCACATGCTGTTGAGCCTGTGAAAGGCAACAGTTGAGAGCTGCTCAGTTCAGAGGATGTATGGAAACACCTGGATGTCCAGAAAAGTCTGCTTAGCAAACCCAATAGCTCCACTAGGGCAGTGCAAAAATTTGAGACAGCACATAGAGTCCTCACTGAGCACTGCACAGTAACTGTGAGAAGAGGGCCACATACCAGAGCCCAAAAGGGCTACCCAAGGACTTGGGAGGTCATTTGTGTCAGTATGTGAATGTAAGACACTCACATTCAGGATGTGAATAATATCCTTCAGTCAAAAAGGGATTATTTGGGCTTTAAGATTTAATGATGGCCTGCTGTTTTGCTTGCACCAGTAACCTCAATGTTTATAACCTCTATTTGAAAATGACTTACTCAATGTGTGTACTACTTTATCAAAGAAATAACTTGATTCTTATTTTACAGGCTCATAAGCGAAAAGAATTTCTAGTCTCACATGAGACTTTGCACTGATACTTACATTAATGCTGGAATGAATTATGAGTTTACTGTTGGGAAGGTTGATTGCAAAATGTGAGAAGTACATGATTTGGGAGAATCCAGAATACTAGGGTTTTGCTCTGTGTCTCCACCAAATTTCATGTTTTCTTGACATGTAAAACTGTTTTTGTGATGGTGAGTTCTAATGAGGTCTAATGGTTTAAAGGTGTGGTAATTCCACACTTGTCTCTTCTACACCAGGTAAGATGTACCTTGCTTTTCACCTTCTGCCATAGTTGTAGGTCCCTGAGGCCTAGTAGCCACAACAATTGTGAGTCAATTAAACCTCTTCTGAATAATAAATTACTCTGTCTCAGGTAATTCTTTATAGCAGTGTGTCAACAGATTAATATGCTGTCCAATGAATTTATTGATTCAATGCTATTCCATTACTGACATTCTGACAGAATTAAAAACTATTTTAAATTCATATGAAATCAAACGAGAAACCAAGATTAAAGAAAAAGTACAAAAAGGAATGAACAAAATCTCCAAGAAATGTGGGACTATGTGAAGAGACCCAACCTACGCTTTGATAGGTGTACCAGAATGTGACGAAGAGAATGAATCCAAGCTGGAAAACACTCTTCAGGATATTATCCAGGAAAATTTCCCCAACCTAGCAAGACAGGTCAATACTCAACTCCAGGAAATACAGAGAACACCACAAAGATACTCCGCAAGAAGAGCAACCCCAAGGCACATAATCGTCAGATTCACCAGGGTTGAAATGAAGGAGAAAATACTAAGGGCAGCCAGAGAGAAAGGTCGGGTCACCCACAAAGGGAAGCCCATCAGACTCACAGCAGATCTCTCGGCAGAGACTCTACAAGCCAGAAGAGAGTGGGGCCAATATTCAACATCCTTAAAGAAAAGAGCTTTCAACCCAGAATTTCATATCCAGCCAAACTGAGCTTCATAAGTGAAGGAAAAATAAAATCCTTCACGAACAAGCAAGTACTCAGAGATTTTGTCACCACTAGGCCTGCTTTACAAGAGCTCCTGAAAGAGGCACTACACATAGAAAGAAACAACCAGTTCCAGCCATCCTAAAAGCATACCAAATGCTAAAGACCATCAACAAAATGAAGAATGTACATGAACCAATGGGCAAAACAGCCAGCTAGCATCAAAATGGCAGTATCAAATTCACACATAACAATATTAACCCTGAATGTAAATGGGCTAAATGCACCAATCAAAAGACACAGACTGGCAAATTGGATAAAAAAACAAAACCCATCGGTGTGCTGTATCCAGGAAACCCACCTCACATGCAAAGATACACAAAGGCTCAAAATAAAAGGATGGAGGAAGATTTACCAAGCAAATGGAGAGCAAAAAAGCAGGAGTTGCAATTCTCATCTCTGATAAAATAGACTTTAAAGCAACAAAGATCAAAAGGGACAAAGAAGGTCATTACATAATGGTAAAAGGATCGATACAACAAGAAGAGCTAACGATTCTAAATATATATGGACCCAATGTAGGAGCACCCAGATATATAAGGCAAGTTCTTAATGACTTACAAAGAGACTTAGACTCCCACACAATAATAGTGGGAGACTTTAACACTCCACTGTCAATAGCAGACAGATCAACCAGACAGAAAATTAACAAGGATATCCAGGACTTGAACTCAGACCTGGAACAAGCAAACCTGATAGACATTTACAGAACTCTCCACCCCAAATCCACAGAATATACATTCTTCTCAGCACCACATCACACCTACTCCAAAATTGACCACATAATTGGAAGTAAAGCACCTCAGCAAATGCAAAACAACGGAAATCATAACAAACAGTCTCAGACTATAGTGCAATCAAGTTGGAACTCAGAATTCAGAAAATAACTCAGAACCGCACAGCTTCATGGAAACTGAACAACTGGCTCTTGAATGTTGATTGGATAAACAATGAAATGAAGGCAGAAATAAAGAAGCTCTTTGAAATCAACGAGAATGAAGACACAACGTATCAGAATCTCTGGGACACATTTAAAGCAGTCTGTAGAGGAAAATATATAGCAATAAGTGCCCACATGAGAAGAGTGGAGAGATCCAAAATTGACACCCTATCATCAAAATTGAAAGAGCTAGAGGAGCAAGATCAAAAAAGCTGAAAACCTAACCGAAGACAAGAAATAACTAAGATCAGAGCAGAACTGAAGGAGATAGAGACAAGAATGGGCAAAAACTGGAAGCATTCCCTTTGAAATCCGGCACTAGACAAGGATGCCCTCTCTCACCACTTCTATTCAACATAGTACTGGAAGTTCTAGCCAGAGCAATCAGGCAAGAAAAAGAAATAAAGTGTATTCAAATAGGAAAGGTGGAAGCCAAATTGTCTCTATTTGCAGACGACATGATAGTATACCTAGAGGACCCCATCACCTCAGCCCAAAAGCTCCTGCAACTGATAAGCAACTTCAGCAAAGTCTCAGGATATAAAATCAATGTTCAAAAATCACAAGCATTCCTATACACCAATAACAGACTTAAAGAGAACCAAATCAAGAACGAACTGCCATTCACAATTGCTACAAAGAAAATAAAATTCCTAGGAATACAACTCACTAGGAATGTAAGGGACCTCTTTAAGAAAAACTACAAACAACTGCTCAACGAAATAAGAGAGGACACAAACAGATGGAGAAACATTCCATGTTCGTGGTTAGGAAGAATCAATATTGTGAAAATGGCTATACTGCCCAAAGTAATTTACACAATCAATGCTATCCCCATCAAACTACCATTGAATTTCTTCACAGAACTGGAAAAACCACCATGAATTTCATATGGAACCAAAAAGAATAGCCAAGTCAATTCTAAGCAAAAGAACACAGCGGGAGGCATCACGCTACCAGACTTCAAACTATACTACAAGGCTACAGTAATCAAAACAGCATGGTACTGGTACCAAAACAGAGATATAGACCAATGGAACAGAACAGAAGCATCGGAGGCAACACAACATATCTACAACCATATTATCTTTGATAAACCAGACAAAACAGGCAATGGGGAAAGGATTCCTATTTAATAAATGGTGTTGGGAAAACTGGCTAGCCATGTGCAGAAAGCAGAAACTGGACCCCTTCCTGACATCTTACACTAAAATTAACTCCAGATGGATTAAAGACTTAAACATAAGACCTGGCACCATAAAAACCCTAGAAGAAAATCTAGGCAAAACCATTCAGGACATAGGAGTAGGCAAGAACTTCATGACAAAAACACCAAAAGCATTGGCAACAAAAGCCAAAATAGACAAATGGGACCTAATCAAACTCCACAGCTTCTGCGGCAAAAGAAACAGTCACTAGAGTGAATCAACCATCAGAATGGGAAAAAATCTTTGCAGTTTACACATCTGACAAAGGGCTGATATCCAGAATTTACAAAGAACTCAAACAGATTTACAGAAAAAAAAACAAGCCCATTCAAAAATGGGCAAAGTATATGAACAGACACTTTACAAAAGAAGACATACATGAGGCCAACAAACATATGAAAAAGTGCTCCTCATCATTGGTCATTAGAGAGATGCAAATCAAAACCACATTGAGATATCATCTCACACCAGTTAGAATGGCGATCATTAAAAATCTGGAGACAGCAGATGCTGGAGAGGATGTGGAGAAATAGGAACACTCTTACACTGTTGGTGGGAGTGTAAATTAGTTCAACCATTGTGGAAGACAGTGTGGCGATTCCTCAGAGACCTAGAAATAGAAATTCCATTTGACCCAGCAATCCCATTACTGGGTATCTATCCAAAAGACTATAAATTGTTCTACTATAAGGACACATGCACACGAATGTTCATTGCAGCACTGTTTACAATAGCAAAGACCTGGAACCAACCCAAATGCCCATCGATGATAGATTGGACTGGGAAAATGTGGCACATATACACCATGGAATATTATGCAGCAATCAAAAATGATGAGTTTGTGTCCTTTGTAAGGACATGGATGAATCTGGAGAACATCATTCCCAGCAAACTGACACAAGAACAGAAAAAGAAATACCGCATATACTCACTCATAGGTCGGTGAGAAAAATGAGAACACATGGACACAGAGAGGTGGTCTACTATACACTGGGGACTATAGGGGAAAATAGGGGAGGGACAGTGGGTGGAGCTGGGGGGGAAAGCCTGGGGATGAATACCAAGTGTGGGTGAAGGGGAGGAAGGCAGCAAAACACACTGCCATGTGTGTACCTATGCAACTATCTTGCACGTTCTGCACATGTACCCCAAAACCTATAATGGAATAAAAATTTTAAAAATAAATTAATTAATTAATTAAAATAAAAATAAAAATAAAAATAAATTTTAAAAAATTAAATAAATAAATAAATAAAACTTCCGTCCAATATTCTTGATGAAGATCAATGCAAAAATGCTCAACAAAATACTGACAAACCGAATCCATCAACTCTGCAAAAAGCTTATGCACGGCAAAAGAAACAGTCACTAGAGTGAATCGGCAACCATCAGAATGGGAAAAATCTTTGCAGTTTACACATCTGACAAAGGGCTGATATCCAGAATTTACAAAGAACTCAAACAGATTTACAGAAAAAAACAAGCCCATTCAAAATGGGCAAAGTATATGAACAGACACTTTACAAAAGAAGACATACATGAGGCCAACAAACATATGAAAAAGTGCTCCTCATCATTGGTCATTAGAGAGATGCAAATCAAAACCACATTGAGATATCATCTCACACCAGTTAGAATGGCGATCATTAAAAAATCTGGAGACAGCAGATGCTGGAGAGGATGTGGAGAAATAGGAACACTCTTACACTGTTGGTGGGAGTGTAAATTAGTTCAACCATTGTGGAAGACAGTGTGGCGATTCCTCAGAGACCTAGAAATAGAAATTCCATTTGACCCAGCAATCCCATTACTGGGTATCTATCCAAAAGACTATAAATTGTTCTACTATAAGGACACATGCACACGAATGTTCATTGCAGCACTGTTTACAATAGCAAAGACCTGGAACCAACCCAAATGCCCATCGATGATAGATTGGACTGGGAAAATGTGGCACATATACACCATGGAATATTATGCAGCAATCAAAAATGATGAGTTTGTGTCCTTTGTAAGGACATGGATGAATCTGGAGAACATCATTCCCAGCAAACTGACACAAGAACAGAAAAGAAATACATATACTCACTCATAGGTCGGTGAGAAAAATGAGAACACATGGACACAGAGAGGTGGTCTACTATACACTGGGGACTATAGGGGAAAATGGGGGAGGGACAGTGGGTGGAGCTGGGGGGGAAAGCCTGGGGATGAATACCAAGTGTGGGTGAAGGGGAGGAAGGCAGCAAAACACACTGCCATGTGTGTACCTATGCAACTATCTTGCACGTTCTGCACATGTACCCCAAAACCTATAATGGAATAAAAATTTTAAAAATAAATTAATTAATTAATTAAAATAAAAATAAAAATAAAATAAATTTTAAAAAATTAAATAAATAAATAAATAAAACTTCCATCCAATATTCTTGATGAAGATCAATGCAAAAATGCTCAACAAAATACTGACAAACCGAATCCATCAACTCTGCAAAAAAGCTTATGCACCACAAGCAAGCAGACTTCATTCCCAGGATGCAAGGCTGGTTCAACACATGTAAATGAAATGTCATTCATCACATAAACAGAACTAGGGACAAAACAACATGATTATCTCAACAGATGCAGAAAATGCCTTTGATAAAATTCAACATCCTTTCATATTAAAAACTTTCAATAAACCAGGTATTTATAAAACATACCTCAGAATAATAAAAGCCATATATGACAAGCCCACAGCCAATATTACAGTGAATAGGCAAAAGATAGAAGCATACCCCTTGAAAACTGCACAAGAGAAAGCTGCCCTCTCTCAGCACTCCTATTCAACATACTATTGGAAGTTCTGGCCAGAACAATCAGGCAAGAGAAAGAAATGAAGGGTATTCAAATGAAAAAAGAAGTCAAACTATCTTTGTTTGCAGATGACATGATTCTATTTTAACAGAACCCCATCATCTCAGCCCAATGGCTTCCCAGAAGCTGATCAGCAACTTCAGCAAAGTCTCAGAACACAAAATCAATGTGCAAAAATCATCAGCATTCCCATACACCAACAAGCAAGCCATGAGCCAAATCATAATTTTAATCTCATTCACAACTGCCACCTAGGAATAAATAGGTGCAAAAATAAAACACCTAGGAATACAGCTAATAAGAAAAGTGAAGGACCTCTTCAAGAACTACAAACCACTACTCAAAACCAGAGAGGACAAGACATAAACAAATGGAAAAGTATTCCATGCTCATGAATAAAGAATCAATATCATGAAAATGGTCATGCTACCTGATATGGTTTGGCTCTGTCCACACCGAATTCTTATGCCGAATTGTAATCCGTACATGGGGATTGAAACATGGTGCCATGTAATTGGATCATAAGGGCAATTTCCCCCATTCTGTTTGCATGATAGTGAGTTCTCATGAGATCTGATGGATTAAACATGTGTGGCAATTCTCCCCTCACTCTCCAGCCACCATGTAAGACATGCCCTGCTTCCTCTTTACCTTCTGCCATAATTGTACATTTCTTGACGCCTCCCCAGACATATGTAGCTTTGAGTCAATTAAATCTCTTTACTTTATAAGAGATTACCCAGTCTCAGGTAGTTTTTTATGGCTATGTAAAAACAGACTAATAAAAAAAAATGGTACTGGGAGTAAGGCACTGATATACAGGTCCCTGAATATGTGGAAGCAATGTTGAAACTGGGTAACAGGCAGAGCTTGGAACAGTTTGGAGAGCTCAGAAGACAGAAATATGTGGAAAAGTTTGGAAATTCTTAGAAACTTGTCAAATGAATTTAACCAAGATACTGATAGTGATATGGACAATGAAGTCCAGGTTGAGGTGATCTCAGATAAAGGTGAGGAACTTACTGGAAAATAAAGGTCACTCTTACTATGCTTTGGCAAAAAGACTGGCAGCATTTTGCCCCTAAACTAGAGAACTGTGGAACTCTGAACTTCAGAAAGGTGATTTAGGGTATCTTGCAGAATTTTTTTTTTCTGAGAGTTTTGCTGTCACCCAGGCTAGAGTGCAGTGATGTGATCTAGGCTTATTGCAATACCTGCTTCCTGGGTTCAAGCAATTCTCATGTCTCAACCTCCCAAGTACTGGAAATACAGGCATATGCCACCACACCCAGCAATTTTTTATGTTTTGCAGAGATGGGGTTTCACCATGTTGGCCAGGCTTGTCTCAAACTCCTGACCTCAAGTGATCCACTCACCTCAGCCTACAAAACTGCTGGGATTGCAGGTACAAGCCACCGACCTCATCTCAGAAGAAATTTCTAAGCAGCAAATCATTCAAAATATGACCTGGCTATTTCTTAATGTGTACCATCATGTGTCTTCACAAAGAGATGGTCCGAAATTGGAACATATGTTTGAAAGAAAAACAGCATAAAAGCTTAGAAAACTTTCAGCCTGACCATGTGTTAGAAAAAATACATTGTTGGGGGAGATATTCAAGCTGCTGGCCATAGAAATTTGCATAAGTACTGAGAGAGTAAACGTTAACAACCAAGACAATGGGAAAAATGTCTCCAGGGCATTTCAAAGATCTTCATGGCAGCTCCTCCTATCAAAGGCCTGAAGCACTAAGAGAGAAAAGTAGTTTTCTGGGCTGGGCCCTGCATCTGACTGCTTGTGGAGCTTCGGAACATGGTGACCTGCTTCCCAGCTGCTCCAGCTCCAGCTGTGGCTAAAAGGAGCCAAGGTACAGCTCAAACACTGGCTTCAGAGGGTGAAAGTCCCAAGCCTTGCTAGCTTCTACATGCTGTTGAGCCTGGGGTTGCTTAGAAGGCAACAGTTGGGGAGCCTGTGCCTACAGTTCAGAGGATGTATGGAAACACCTGGATGTCCAGAAAAGTCTGCTTAGGGGCAAAACCCTAATGGAGAAGCTCCACTAGGGCAGTGCAAAAGGGAAATGTGGGGTTGGAGACAGCACATAGAGTCCTCACTGGAGCACTGCCTAGTGTAACTGTGAGAAGAGGGCCACCATACTCCAGAGCCCAAAAGGGCTACCCAAGGACTTGGGAGGTCATTTCTTGTGTCAGTATGGCCCGAATGTAAGACATACTCACATTCAGGATGTGAATAATATCCTTCAGTCAAAAGGGATTATTTTGGGGCTTTAAGATTTAATGATGGCCCTGCTGGGTTTTGGGCTTGCACAGGGCCAGTAACCTCAATGTTTGGCTAACCTCTTGCATTTGAAATGGGAGCACTTACTCAATGTGTGTACTCCCACTTTATCAAAGAAATAACTTGATTCTTATTTTACAGGCTCATAAGCGAAAGGAATTTCCCTAGTCTCACATGAGACTTTGCACTTGGATGCTTACATTAATGCTGGAATGAATTATGAGTTTGGGGGACTGTTGGGAAGGTGTGATTGCTTTCAAAATGTGAGAAGTACATGAGATTTGGGAGAATCCAGGGGTGGAATACTAGGGTTTTGCTCTGTGTTCCCACCCAAATTTCATGTTTTCTTGACATGTAAATCCCATGCTGTTCTTGTGATGGTGAGTTCTAATGAGGTCTAATGGTTTAAAGGTGTGTGGCAGTTCCACACTTGCTCTCTATCTTCTGACACCAGGTAAGATGTACCTTGCTTTCCCTTCACCTTCTGCCATAGTTGTAGGTCCCCTGAGGCCTCCGCAGCCACAAATAATTGTGAGTCAATTAAACCTCTTCTCCTCATAAATTACTCTGTCTCAGGTAATTCTTTATAGCAGTGTGTCAACAGATTAATATGCTGTCCAATGCAATTTATTGATTCAATGCTATTCCCATTATCAAGGACATTCTTGACAGAATTAGAAAAAAACTATTTTAAAATTCATATGAAATCAAGAGACCACAAACACAAGGCAATCCCAAGCAAAAAGAAAAATAAAAGTGGGAGTCACTACCTGATTTCAAACTATACTACAGGGTTGCAGTATCCAAAACAGCATGATACTGGTACAAGAACAAACACACAAACCAATAGAACAGAGTAAGACCAGAAATAAGACCACATGCCTACCACCAACTGATCTTTGACACACTTGACAAGAATGAGCAATGGGGAAAAGATTCCCTATTTAACAAATGGTGCTAGGAGAACTGGCTAGCCATATGAAGAAAATTGAAACTGGAATCCTTCCTTACAAGATACACAAAAATAAATTCAAAATAGATTAAATACTTAAATGTAAAACTCCAAACTGTAAAAACTCTAGAAGAAAACTTAGGCAATACCAATCATGACATAGGCATGGGCAAAGATATCATGAAGAAGACAAAAAAGCCATTGCAACAAAAGCAAAAATTGATAAAGGGGATCTAATTAAAGAGCTTCTGCACAGCAAAAAAAAAAAAAAAAAAACTATCAATAGAGTGAACAAAAATCCTACAGAATGGGAAAACATTTTTTCAATCTACCCATCTGACCAAGGTCTAATATCCAGCATCTATAGAGAACTTAAAACACATTTACCAAAAACAAAACAAAACAAACACAAACATTAAAAAGTAGGCAAAGACACTTCTCAAAAGAAAACGTACATGTGGCCAACAAATATATGAAAAGAATTACTAATCATTAGAGAAATGCAAATCAAAATCACAGTGAAATACACTCTCATACCAGTCAGAATGGCAATTATTAAAAGTCAAAAAACAACAGATGCTGGTGAGGTTGTGTAGAAAAAGGCAGGATCTTCCACTGTTAGTGGGAGCACAAATTAGTTCAACCATTGTAGAAGACAGTTCAGGGATTCCTCAAAGTTCTAGAGGCAGAAATACCCAGCAATCCCATAACTGAGTATATACCCAAAGGAATATACATTGTTCTATTACAAAGACACATGCACATATATGTTCATTGCAGCACCATTCACAATAGCAAAGACGTGTAAGAAACATATATGTCTATCAATGATAGACTAAAAATGTGTTATGTATATATCACAGCATACTATGCAGGCATAAAAGGAATGAGATCATGTCCATTGCAGGGACATGGATGCAAATGGAAACAATAGTCCTTAGCAAATGAAAGCAGGAATAGAAAACCAAATGCTGCATGTTTTCACTTATACGCACAAGATAAATTATGAGAACATATGGAAACAGAGATGGGGGAGAACACACACTGGAACCTGTAGGAGGGAAGGGGGTGAAAAAAGGAGAGGATCAGGAAGAATAGCTAATGGGTGCTGGGCTTAATACCTGGGTCATGGAATGATCTGTGCAGCAAACCAATCTGGCATATGTTTATCTATGTAACAAACCTGAACATCCTGCACATGTACCCCTGAATTTAAAATAAAAGTTAAAATTTTTAAACAACAGCAAAACACCAAAAAACAATTCAAAATGTGAAAAAAGGAATTTAGGAAACAGAACTTCTGAAAATGAAAAGTTGAATAGAGTAAGAAGTTTTGACACTATCCCACACCAAGCTGAAGAATTTTAGAACATAAAGACGGATTTTTCAAATTTGCCTACTCACCAAAAACAAGAAGTATTTTTAAAAATAAACAAAGTCTTTAAAAATTATGGGATTACATAAAGTGACCAAACCCACCAGTTACAGACATGCCTAAGGGAGAAAAAAGTTAAAGTCTTGGAAAACATATTTACCAAAAACAAAACAAAACAAAACACAAACATTAAAAAGTAGGCAAAGACACTTCTCAAAAGAAAACGTACATGTGGCCAACAAATATATGAAAAGAATTACTAATCATTAGAGAAATGCAAATCAAAATCACAGTGAAATACACTCTCATACCAGTCAGAATGGCAATTATTAAAAGTCAAAAACAACAGATGCTGGTGAGGTTGTGTAGAAAAGGCAGGATCTTCCACTGTTAGTGGGAGCACAAATTAGTTCAACCATTGTAGAAGACAGTTCAGGATTCCTCAAAGTTCTAGAGGCAGAAATACCCAGCAATCCCATAACTGAGTATATACCCAAAGGAATATACATTGTTCTATTACAAAGACACATGCACATATATGTTCATTGCAGCACCATTCACAATAGCAAAGACGTGTAAGAAACATATATGTCTATCAATGATAGACTAAAAATGTGTTATGTATATATCACAGCATACTATGCAGGCATAAAAGGAATGAGATCATGTCCATTGCAGGGACATGGATGCAAATGGAAACAATAGTCCTTAGCAAATGAAAGCAGGAATAGAAAACCAAATGCTGCATGTTTTCACTTATACGCACAAGATAAATTATGAGAACATATGGAAACAGAGATGGGGAGAACACACACTGGAACCTGTAGGAGGGAAGGGGTGAAAAAGGAGAGGATCAGGAAGAATAGCTAATGGGTGCTGGGCTTAATACCTGGGTCATGGAATGATCTGTGCAGCAAACCAATCTGGCATATGTTTATCTATGTAACAAACCTGAACATCCTGCACATGTAGCCCTGAATTTAAAATAAAAGTTAAATTTTTTAAACAACAGCAAAACACCAAAAAACAATTCAAAATGTGAAAAAAGGAATTTAGGAAACAGAATTTCTGAAAATGAAAAGTTGAATAGAGTAAGAAGTTTTGACACTATCCCACACCAAGCTGAAGAATTTTAGAACATAAAGACGGATTTTTCAAATTTGCCTACTCACCAAAAACAAGAAGTATTTTTAAAAATAAACAAAGTCTTTAAAAATTATGGGATTACATAAAGTGAGCAAACCCACCGGTTACAGACATGCCTAAGGGAGAAAAAAGTTAAAGTCTTGGAAAACATATTTGATGAAACACATTTGAAAAATTTTCACAGTCTTGACAGAGATGTAGACATGCAAGTGCAAGATGCTCAGAGAAAAACTAGAGGATACTCTACAAGGTGAACTTCACCAAGCCATGTAGTAATCAGCCTATCCAAAGGCAATATGAAGAAAAAAATCTTAACAGCATCAAAAGAAAAGCATAAAATGATCTATAAATTAAATGCCATAAGACTAACAGCAGACTTCTCAGCAGAAATCTTACAAACCAAGTGATTAAAGCCCTATTTAAGCCTTCTTTTTTTTTTTTTTTATTGCATTATAGGTTTGGGGGTACATGTGCAGAACATGCAAGATAGTTGCATAGGTACACACATGGCAGTGTGCTTTGCTGCCTTCCTCCCTTCACCCACACTTGGTATTCATCCCCAGGTCATCCCCCAGCCCCCCGCTGTCCCTCCCCATTCCCCCAACAGTCCCCAGTGTATAGTAGACCGCCTCTGTGTCCATGTGTTCTCATTTTCTCACCCACCTATGAGTGAGTATATGCGGTATTTCTTTTCTGTTCTTGTGTCAGTTTGCTGAGAATGATGTTCTCCAGATTCATCCATGTCCCTACAAAGGACACAAACTCATCATTTTGATTGCTGCATAATATTCCATGGTGTATATGTGCCACATTTTCCCAGTCCAGTCTATCATCGATGGGCATTTGGGTTGGTTCCAGGTCCTTGCTATTGTAAACAGTGCTGCAATGAACATTCGTGCATGTGTCCTTATAGTAGAACGATTTATAGTCCTTGATAGATACCCAGTAATGGGATTGCTGGGTCAAATGGAATTTCTATTTCTAGGTCCCTGAGGAATCGCCACACTGTCTTCCACAATGGTTGAACTAATTTACACTCCCACCAACAGTGTAAGAGTGTTCCTATTTCTCCACATCCTCTCCAGCATCTGCTGTCTCCAGATTTTTAATGATCGCCATTCTAACTGGCGTGAGATGGTATCTCAATGTGGTTTTGATTTGCATCTCTAATGACCAATGATGATGAGCACTTTTTCATATGTTTGTTGGCCTCATGTATGTCTTCTTTTGTAAAGTTTCTGTTCATATCCTTTGCCCATTTTTGAATGGGCTTGTTTGTTTTTTTCCTGTAAATCTGTTTGAGTTCTTTGTAAATTCTGGATATCAGCCCTTTGTCAGATGTGTAAACTGCAAAGATTTTTTCCCATTCTGATGGTTGCCGATTCACTCTAGTGACTGTCTCTTTTGCCGCAGAAGCTGTGGAGTTTGATTAGGTCCCATTTGTCTATTTTGGCTTTTGTTGCCAATGCTTTTGGTGTTTTGGTCATGAAGTCCTTGCCTACCCTATGTCCTGAATGGTTTTGCCTAGATTTTCTTCTAGGGTTTTTATGGTGTCAGGTCTTACATTTAAGTCTTTAATCCATCTGGAGTTAATTTTAGTGTAAGGTGTCAGGAAGGGGTCCAGTTTCTGCTTTCTGCACATGGCTAGCCAGTTTTCCCAACACCATTTATTAAATAGGAATCCTTTTCCCCATTGCCTGTTTTTGTCTGGTTTATCAAAGATAATATGGTTGTAGATGTGTTGTGTTGCCTCCGATGCCTCTGTTCTGTTCCATTGGTCTATATCTCTGTTTTGGTACCAGTACCATGCTGTTTTGATTACTGTAGCCTTGTAGTATAGTTTGAAGTCTGGTAGCGTGATGCCTCCCGCTGTGTTCTTTTTGCTTAGAATTGACTTGGCTATGCGGGCTCTTTTTTGGTTCCATATGAAATTCATGGTGGTTTTTTCCAGTTCTGTGAAGAAATTCAATGGTAGTTTGATGGGATAGCATTGATTGTGTAAATTACTTTGGGCAGTATAGCCATTTTCACGATATTGATTCTTCCTAACCACCTAACATGGAATGTTTCTCCATCTGTTTGTGTCCTCTTATTTCATTGAGCAGTTGTTTGTAGTTTTCCTTAAAGAGGTCCCTTACATTCCTAGTGAGTTGTATTCCTAGGTATTTTATTTTCTTTGTAGCAATTGTGAATGGCAGTTCGGATTTTCAAATTTGCCTACTCACCAAAAACAAGAAGTATTTTTAAAATAAACAAAGTCTTTAAAATTATGGGATTACATAAAGTGACCAAACCCACCGGTTACAGACATGCCTAAGGGAGAAAAAAGTTAAAGTCTTGGAAAACATATTTGATGAAACACATTTGAAAAATTTTCACAGTCTTGACAGAGATGTAGACATGCAAGTGCAAGATGCTCAGAGAAAAACTAGAGGATACTCTACAAGGTGAACTTCACCAAGCCATGTAGTAATCAGCCTATCCAAAGGCAATATGACGAAAAAAATCTTAACAGCATCAAAAGAAAAGCATAAAATGATCTATAAATTAAATGCCATAAGACTAACAGCAGACTTCTCAGCAGAAATCTTACAAACCAAGTGATTAAAGCCCTATTTAAGCCTTCTTTTTTTTTTTTTTTTATTGCATTATAGGTTTGGGGGTACATGTGCAGAACATGCAAGATAGTTGCATAGGTACACACATGGCAGTGTGCTTTGCTGCCTTCCTCCCCTTCACCTACACTTGGTATTCATCCACAGGTCATCCCCCAGACCCCCTGCTGTCCCTCCCCATTCCCCCAACAGTCCCCAGTGTATAGTAGACCGCCTCTCTGTGTCCATGTGTTCTCATCTTTCTCACCCACCTATGAGTGAGTATATGCGTATTTCTTTTCTGTTCTTGTGTCAGTTTGCTGAGAATGATGTTCTCCAGATTCATCCATGTCCCTACAAATGACACAAACTCATCATTTTTGATTGCTGCATAATATTCCATGGTGTATATGTGCCACATTTTCCCAGTCCAGTCTATCATCGATGGGCATTTGGGTTGGTTCCAGGTCCTTGCTATTGTAAACAGTGCTGCAATGAACATTCGTGCATGTGTCCTTATAGTAGAACGATTTATAGTCCTTGATAGATACCCAGTAATGGGATTGCTGGGTCAAATGGAATTTCTATTTCTAGGTCCCTGAGGAATCGCCACACTGTCTTCCACAATGGTTGAACTAATTTACACTCCCACCAACAGTGTAAGAGTGTTCCTATTTCTCCACATCCTCTCCAGCATCTGCTGTCTCCAGATTTTTAATGATCGCCATTCTAACTGGGGTGAGATGGTATCTCAATGTGGTTTTGATTTGCATCTCTAATGACCAATGATGATGAGCACTTTTTCATATGTTTGTTGGCCTCATGTATGTCTTCTTTTGTAAAGTTTCTGTTCATATCCTTTGCCCATTTTTGAATGGGCTTGTTTGTTTTTTTCCTGTAAATCTGTTTGAGTTCTTTGTAAATTCTGGATATCAGCCCTTTGTCAGATGTAAACTGCAAAGATTTTTTCCCATTCTGATGGTTGCCGATTCACTCTAGTGACTGTTTCTTTTGCCGCAGAAGCTGTGGAGTTTGATTAGGTCCCATTTGTCTATTTTGGCTTTTGTTGCCAATGCTTTTGGTGTTTTGTTCATGAAGTCCTTGCCTACCCTATGTCCTGAATGGTTTTGCCTAGATTTTCTTCTAGGGTTTTTATGGTGTCAGGTCTTATTTAAGTCTTTAATCCATCTGGAGTTAATTTTAGTGTAAGGTGTCAGGAAGGGGTCCAGTTTCTGCTTTCTGCACATGGCTAGCCAGTTTTCCCAACACCATTTATTAAATAGGAATCCTTTCCCCATTGCCTGTTTTTGTCTGGTTTATCAAAGATAATATGGTTGTAGATGTGTTGTGTTGCCTCCGATGCTTCTGTTCTGTTCCATTGGTCTATATCTCTGTTTTGGTACCAGTACCATGCTGTTTTGATTACTGTAGCCTTGTAGTATAGTTTGAAGTCTGGTAGCGTGATGCCTCCGCTGTGTTCTTTTGCTTAGAATTGACTTGTTTGTTTTTTTCCTGTAAATCTGTTTGAGTTCTTTGTAAATTCTGGATATCAGCCCTTTGTCAGATGTGTAAACTGCAAAGATTTTTCCCATTCTGATGGTTGCCGATTCACTCTAGTGACTGTTTCTTTTGCCGTGCAGAAGCTGTGGAGTTTGATTAGGTCCCATTTGTCTATTTTGGCTTTTGTTGCCAATGCTTTTGGTGTTTTGGTCATGAAGTCCTTGCCTACTCCTATGTCCTGAATGGTTTTGCCTAGATTTTCTTCTAGGGTTTTTATGGTGTCAGGTCTTACATTTAAGTCTTTAATCCATCTGGAGTTAATTTTAGTGTAAGGTGTCAGGAAGGGGTCCAGTTTCTGCTTTCTGCACATGGCTAGCCAGTTTTCCCAACACCATTTATTAAATAGGAATCCTTTCCCATTGCCTGTTTTTGTCTGGTTTATCAAAGATAATATGGTTGTAGATATGTTGTGTTGCCTCCGATGCTTCTGTTCTGTTCCATTGGTCTATATCTCTGTTTTGGTACCAGTACCATGCTGTTTTGATTACTGTAGCCTTGTAGTATAGTTTGAAGTCTGGTAGCGTGATGCCTCCCGCTGTGTTCTTTTGCTTAGAATTGACTTGGCTATGCGGGCTCTTTTTGGTTCCATATGAAATTCATGGTGGTTTTCCAGTTCTGTGAAGAAATTCAATGGTAGTTTGATGGGGATAGCATTGATTGTGTAAATTACTTTGGGCAGTATAGCCATTTTCACGATATTGATTCTTCCTAACCACGAACATGGAATGTTTCTCCATCTGTTTGTGTCCTCTCTTATTTCGTTGAGCAGTTGTTTGTAGTTTTCCTTAAAGAGGTCCCTTACATTCCTAGTGAGTTGTATTCCTAGGTATTTTATTTTCTTTGTAGCAATTGTGAATGGCAGTTCGTTCTTGATTTGGTTCTCTTTAAGTCTGTTATTGGTGTATAGGAATGCTTGTGATTTTTGAACATTGATTTTATATCCTGAGACTTTGCTGAAGTTGCTTATCAGTTTCAGGAGCTTTTGGGCTGAGGTGATGGGGTCTTCTAGGTATACTATCATGTCGTCTGCAAATAGAGACAATTTGGCTTCCACCTTTCCTATTTGAATACCCTTTATTTCTTTTTCTTGCCTGATTGCTCTGGCTAGAACTTCCAGTACTATGTTGAATAGAAGTGGTGAGAGGGCATCCTTGTCTAGTGCCGGATTTCAAAGGAATGCTTCCAGTTTTTGCCCATTAAGTATGATATTGGCTGTTGGTTTGTCATAAATAGCTTTTATTACTTTGAGATATGTTCCATCAATACCAAGTTTATTGAGGGTTTTAGCATAAAGGGCTGTTGAATTTTGTCAAATGCCTTCTCTGCATCAATTGAGATAATCATGTGGTTTTTGTTTTTGCTTCTGTTTATGTGGTGAATTACATTTATAGACTTGCATATGTTGAACCAGCCTTGCATCCCAGGATGAATCCTACTTGATCATGATGGATAAGTTTTTAATGTGCTGTTGCAATCGGTTTGCCAGTATTTTATTGAAGATTTTTGCATCTATGTTCATCATGGATATTGGCCTGAAGTTTTCTTTTCTTGTTGAGTCTCTGCCAGGTTTTGGTATCAGGATGATGTTGGTCTCATAAAATGATTTGGGAAGGGTTCCTCTTTTGGATTATTTGGAATAGTTTCAGAAGGAATGGTACCAGATCCTCTTTGTGTGTCTGGTAGAATTCAGCTGTGAACCCATCTGGACCTGGGCTTTTTTGTGTGGTAGGCTCTTAATTGCTGCCTCAACTTCAGACCTTGTTATTGGTCTATTCATAGTTTTGGCTTCCTCCTGGTTTAGGCTTGGGAGGACACAGGCATCCAGGAATTTATCCATTTCTTCCTGATTTACTAGTTTATGTGCATAGAGTTGTTTGTAGTATTCTCTGATGATGGTTTGAATTTCTGTGGAATCTGTGGTGATTTCCTTTATCGTTTTTATTGCATCTATTTGGTTGTTCTCTCTTTTTTATCAGTCTGGCTAGTGGTCTGTCTATTTTGTTGATCTTTTCAAAACCAGCTCTTAGATTTATTGATTTTTGAAGGGTTTTTCTTGTCTCTATCTCCTTCAGTTCTGCTCTGATCTTAGTTATTTCTTGTCTTCGGCTAGGTTTTGAGCTTTTTTGATCTTGCTCCTCTAGCTCTTTCAATTTTGATGATAGGGTGTCAATTTTGGATCTCTCCACTCTTCTCATGTGGGCACTTATTGCTATATATTTTCCTCTACAGACTGCTTTAAATGTGTCCCAGAGATTCTGGTACGTTGTGTCTTCATTCTCGTTGGTTTCAAAGAACTTCTTTATTTCTGCCTTCATTTCATTGTTTATCCAATCAACATTCAAGAGCCAGTTGTTCAGTTTCCATGAAGCTGTGCGGTTCTGAGTTATTTTCTGAATTCTGAGTTCCAACTTGATTGCACTATGGTCTGAGAGACTGTTTGTTATGATTTCAGTTGTTTTGCATTTGCTGAGGAGTGCTTTACTTCCAATTATGTGGTCAATTTTGGAGTAGGTGTGATGTGGTGCTGAGAAGAATGTATATTCTGTGGATTTGGGGTGGAGAGTTCTGTAAATGTCTATCAGGTTTGCTTGTTCCAGGTCTGAGTTCAAGTCCTGGATATCCTTGTTAATTTTCTGTCTGGTTGATCTGTCTGCTATTGACAGTGGAGTGTTAAAGTCTCCCACTATTATTGTGTGGGAGTCTAAGTCTCTTTGTAAGTCATTAAGAACTTGCCTTATATATCTGGGTGCTCCTACATTGGGTCCATATATATTTAGAATCGTTATCTCTTCTTGTTGTATTGATCCTTTTACCATTATGTAATGACCTTCTTTGTCCCTTTTGATCTTTGTTGCTTTAAAGTCTATTTTATCAGAGATGAGAATTGCAACTCCTGCTTTTTTGCTCTCCATTTGCTTGGTAAATCTTCCTCCATCCTTTATTTTGAGCCTTTGTGTATCTTTGCATGTGAGGTGGGTTTCCTGGATACAGCACACCGATGGGTTTTGTTTTTTTATCCAATTTGCCAGTCTGTGTCTTTTGATTGGTGCATTTAGCCCATTTACATTCAGGGTTAATATTGTTATGTGTGAATTTGATACTGCCATTTTGATGCTAGCTGGCTGTTTTGCCCATTGGTTCATGTACATTCTTCATTTTGTTGATGGTCTTTAGCATTTGGTATGCTTTTAGGATGGCTGGAACTGGTTGTTTCTTTCTATGTGTAGTGCCTCTTTCAGGAGCTCTTGTAAAGCAGGCCTAGTGGTGACAAAATCTCTGAGTACTTGCTTGTTCGTGAAGGATTTTATTTTTCCTTCACTTATGAAGCTCAGTTTGGCTGGATATGAAATTCTGGGTTGAAAGTTCTTTTCTTTAAGGATGTTGAATATTGGCCCCACTCTCTTCTGGCTTGTAGAGTCTCTGCCGAGAGATCTGCTGTGAGTCTGATGGGCTTCCCTTTGTGGGTGACCCGACCTTTCTCTCTGGCTGCCCTTAGTATTTTCTCCTTCGTTTCAACCCTGGTGAATCTGACGATTATGTGCCTTGGGGTTGCTCTTCTTGCAGTATCTTTGTGGTGTTCTCTGTATTTCCTGGAGTTGAGTATTGACCTGTCTTGCTAGGTTGGGGAAATTTTCCTGGATAATATCCTGAAGAGTGTTTTCCAGCTTGGATTCATTCTCTTCATCACATTCTGGTACACCTATCAAACGTAGGTTGGGTCTCTTCACATAGTCCCACATTTCTTGGAGATTTTGTTCATTCCTTTTGTGCTTTTTCTTTAATCTTGGTTTCTCATTTTATTTCATTGAGTTGATCTTCAACTTCTGATATTCTTTCTTCTGCTTGGTCAATTCGGCTGTTGAAACTTGTGCATGCTTCGCGAAGTTCTCGTGTTGTGTTTTTCAGCTCCTTCAATTCATTCATATTCCTCTCTAAGTTGTCCATTCTTGTTATCAATTCCTCGAATCTTTTTTCAAATCTTTTTTCAAGGTTCTTAGTTTCTTTGCACTGGTTTAGAACATGTTCCTTTAGCTCACTGAAGTTTCTCATTATCCACTTTCTGAAGTCTGATTCCGTCATTTCGTCACATTCATTCTCCGTCCAGCTTTGTTCCCTTGCTGGTGAGGAGTTTTGGTCCTTTTTTGGAGGTGAGGTGCTTTGGTTTTGGGTGTTTTCCTCCTTTTGCGCTGGTTTCTTCCCATCTTTATGGATTTATCTGCCTCTCGTCTTAGTAGTTGCTGATTTTTCAATTGGGTCTCTGTGTGGACACTGAGATTGTTGATGATGAAGTATTTCTGTTAATTAGTTTTCCCTCTAATGGTCTATCCTCTCTGCTGTATGAGTGCTGAGGTCCACTCCAGGCCCTGCTTGTCTGGGGTATACCTGCAGCAGCTGCGGAACAGTGAGGATGATACCAGTTTCTTCTTCTGCTGCCCTTGTTCCAGAATGATGCCAGCCAAATGTCAGTCTGATTAGTCCTTTTCTGGGGTGACTCCTTGGATATACAGGGGTCAGGGAGCTGCTTGAGGAGACAGTCTGTGCTTTATAGGAGCTCCAGTGCTGAGCTGTGAGCTCCGTTGTTCATTCAGGGTTGTTGGGAGGTTGTTTATGTCTGCTGCAATAGAACTCATAAAACACCACCCTTTTTTTCACCCTTAGATGCTCTGTCTCAGGGAGTTGGGGCTTTCTTTATGAGTATCTGTTGCACTGTCCTACTCCACTAGGCGGCAGTCTATTCACTATTTGCCTGCTGGGGCTCTGACCTGCTACCGGGTCCGCCCTATTGCTGCCTGGGGAGTCTCTCTGTTATGGAAGGTTGCCTCGGCAACGGCAGGCTGCGGTCGGACCTGGGCGGTACTTCAGCAGGGGTGCACTGTGTCAGAGATGGTGGATGCCCCTCCTCACTGGGCTGCACCATCCTAGATGCTGGCAGCAAAACTCTCAGCCCCAAGCGCCCAGTCGCCGCCTTCTTGTCCCCGTGAGCGTGGGACCCGCCGAGACCAATCACCCAGCTCCCTGCCTCAGAGTCCGTCCTCTCTCTCTCTCTCTCTTCCTCTCCCCAAGCTGAAAGGTCGACTCACTGGCGCCCCAGGAGCCTGCCGATAGGGCACTGGGATCCGTCGATCTCCCGTGCCGCTGCCCACTACCCCGGCTCAGATCACGCTTCCCAGGAAACTCCTGGTCTGGCTCATTGTCCAAGTCCTGTTCAATCAAATGGACATGCCGATCTGCCCTTCCAAATCTCAGATTGCCGGTTTAACAGGGCACCCAGACCAGTGAGTTCCACGCCGGGTCCCGCTGCAGCGCCGGCTGAAGAGGCGGCGGGAGCCAGCTGCGTTAGCCGGTTGCACTAGGGTCCAGTGTCTCTCCCACACCTGGGACATTCAACACTCTGTGGGCATAAAAGGTCCATCCGAGAATGCGGCTAGGACTCACCCTCTGCGCCTTCACTGAGAGCTGCAATCCTGAGTCGCCTCTATGATCTTCAACTTCTGATATTCTTTCTTCTGCTTGGTCAATTCGGCTGTTGAAACTTGTGCATGCTTGAAGTTCTCGTGTTGTGTTTTCAGCTCCTTCAATTCATTCATATTCCTCTCTAAGTTGTCCATTCTTGTTATCAATTCCTCGAATCTTTTTTCAAGGTTCTTAGTTTCTTTGCACTGGTTTAGAACATGTTCCTTTAGCTCACTGAAGTTTCTCATTATCCACTTTCTGAAGTCTGATTCCGTCATTTCGTCACATTCATTCTCCGTCCAGCTTTGTTCCCTTGCTGGTGAGGAGTTTTGGTCCTTTTTTGGAGGTGAGGTGCTTTGGTTTTGGGTGTTTTCCTCCTTTTTGCGCTGGTTTCTTCCCATCTTTATGGATTTATCTGCCTCTCGTCTTAGTAGTTGCTGATTTTTCAATTGGGTCTCTGTGTGGACACTGAGATTGTTGATGATGAAGTATTTCTGTTAATTAGTTTTCCCTCTAATGGTCTATCCTCTCTGCTGTATGAGTGCTGAGGTCCACTCCAGGCCCTGCTTGTCTGGGGTATACCTGCAGCAGCTGCGGAACAGTGAGGGATGATACCAGTTTCTTTTTCTGCTGCCCTTGTTCCAGAATGATGCCAGCCAAATGTCAGTCTGATTAGTCCTTTTCTGGGGTGACTCCTTGGATATACAGGGGTCAGGGAGCTGCTTGAGGAGACAGTCTGTGCTTTATAGGAGCTCCAGTGCTGAGCTGTGAGCTCCGTTGTTCATTCAGGGTTGTTGGGAGGTTGTTTATGTCTGCTGCAATAGAACTCATAAAACACCACCCTTTTTTTCACCCTTAGATGCTCTGTCTCAGGGAGTTGGGGCTTTCTTTATGAGTATCTGTTGCACTGTCCTACTCCACTAGGCGGCAGTCTATTCACTATTTGCCTGCTGGGGCTCTGACCTGCTACCGCGGGTCCGCCCTATTGCTGCCTGGGGGAGTCTCTCTGTTATGGAAGGTTGCCTCGGCAACGGCAGGCTGCGGTCGGACCTGGGCGGTACTTCAGCAGGGGTGCACTGTGTCAGAGATGGTGGATGCCCCTCCCTCACTGGGCTGCACCATCCTAGATGCTGGCAGCAAAACTCTCAGCCCCAAGCGCCTCCAGTCGCCGCCCTTCTTGTCCCCGTGAGCGTGGGACCCGCCGAGACCAATCACCCAGCTCCCTGCCTCAGAGTCCGTCCTCTCTCTCTCTCTCTCTTCCTCTCCCCAAGCTGAAAGGTCGACTCACTGGCGCCCCAGGAGCCTGCCGATAGGGCACTGGGATCCGTGCGATCTCCCGTGCCGCTGCCCACTACCCCGGCTCAGATCACGCTTCCCAGGAAACTCCTGGTCTGGCTCATTGTCCAAGTCCTGTTCAATCAAATGGACATGCCGATCTGCCCTTCCAAATCTCAGATTGCCGGTTTAACAGGGCACCCAGACCAGTGAGTTCCACGCCGGGTCCCGCTGCAGCGCCGGCTGAAGAGGCGGCGGGAGCCAGCTGCGTTAGCCGGTTGCACTAGGGTCCAGTGTCTCTCCCACACCTGGGACATTCAACACTCTGTGGGCATAAAAGGTCCATCCGAGAATGCGGCTAGGACTCACCCTCTGCGCCTTCACTGAGAGCTGCAATCCTGAGTCGCCTCTATGACGCCATCTTGCCTCCCCACCCCTATTTAAGCCTTCTTAAAGCAAAAATACCAGCCCCAAATTTCATATTCTGCCAAAGGAAGAAGAGATAGTCTTTCAAAGTCAAGCACATGCTAAGGAAATTTGTTACCTCTAGACCAGTCCTATAAGAAATGCTAAAATGAGTTCTAAAAATGGAAACAAAAGAATCATACCATCATAAAAGTACATCCAAGTGGTCAAAAAATATTATTTAAAAAATGCTAAGCTTCAGTAATCATAAGAGATAGCCAAATCAAAACCATAATAAGATACCATCACACATAAGTCAGAATGGCTATTACTAAAATGTCAAAAAAATAATAATATATGCTAGTGAGGCCGTGGAGAAAAGAGAATGTTTATGCACTGTTGGTGGGAAAAGCAGTTTTGAGATATCTCAAGGAACTTAAAACAGAGTGGCTGTTAGACCCACCAATCCTTTACTGGGAATATACTCAAAAGGACATAAATTATTATACCAAAAGGCACATGCAATTATATGTTTATTACTGTGCTATTCACAATAGCAAAGGCATGGAAAATCAACTGAGGTGCCCATCAACAGCAGATTGGATTTAAAAAATGTGGTACATATACACCATGGAATACTACATAACCAAAGAAAGAATAAACTCGTGTTCTTTTTGGCAACATGGATAAAGATGGAGCAAAATAACACAGAAACAGAATAAAATGCCACATATTCTCACTTATAATTAGGAGCTAAACATTCAGCACACTGAGACATAAACATGGGAACAACAGACACTGTAAACTATTAGACAGAGGAAGAAGAAAAAGGTGTATGGTTGATAAACTACCTACTGGGTACTAGTCTCACTAACTAGGTGCATTATATCCTTGCAACTATCAAGCACATGTATCTCTGCATCAAAAATAATTGTTAGCCAGGTGTGGTGGCTCATACATGTAATCTCAACATTTCGGGAGCCTGAGATGGGTGGATCACTTGAGGTCAGGAGTTTGAGACCATCCTAGCTAATATGGTGAAATGCCATCTCTCCTAAAAATAGAAAAATCTTAGGTGGGTGTGGTGGTGCATGTCAGTAATCACTTGAACCTGGGATGCAGAGGGTGACAGAGCAAGACCCCATCTCAAAATGAATAAATAAATGTTAAAAATTTTTTTAAAAAATAAAAACCTCAAAGAGCCTATGAAGCAATTACACAATTTAGACTCCAAAGAGACTAGATAACAACATTATGACAGCAATAAAATTTCATATATCAATATAAACCTTGAATATACATGGCCTAAGTGCTCCATTTAAAAGACAGAGAATGGCAAATTGAATTTAAGATGATAACATTCAGCTATTTGCTGCCAAGAAGAGACCTGATGAATAAACACACTCAGACTCAGAGTTAAGGGGTAGATAAAGGTGTACCATGCAAACGGAAAACAAATATAAGGCAAGAGTAGTTGTACTTTTATCAGATAATACTAAGATTAAATTAACAACAGCAAAAAAAGAAAAGGTTATTATATAATGAAAACGTTTTCAGTTAAACAAGAAGATACAACTATTCTTAAAACATATAATTGGCTGGGCATGGTGGCACACACCTGTATGTGTGAGTACAGCTACTTGGGAGGCTGAGGCTGGAGAATGGCTTGAACCTGGGAGACGGAGGTTACAGGGAGCCAAGACTGTACCACTGCACTCCAGACTGGGTGACAGAGTCAGACTCTGTCCCCCACCAAAAAAATAAATAAAATTACACACACACACACACACACACACACACACACACCAAGGTGGAAACCTAAGTTTCTCAACCAAATAGGAATAGACTAATGGAAAGACACAGAGAGCAATACAGTAACAGCAGAGCACTTCAACACCCCACTGAAAGCAGTAGACAAATCATCAAGGGTAAAAATCCACAATGAAACTCTCGACTTAAAACATACTTTACACCAAATGGATCAAATAGACACCTAGAGAACATTCTACTCAACAATCACAAAAATATATATTTTTCTCATCTGCACATGGAACATTCTCAAAAACACTCCATATGTTCTACCATAAAGAAAGTCTCAACAAATTTTAAAAGATTAAAATCTTATCAAGTATCTTCTCAGACCACAGTAATCTTATTCTAATTTTGAATAAAATTAAAAATCAACATTTAGAGGAAATCTCAAAACTATACAAATACATGGAAACTAAATACCATTCCTGAATGATCTTTGGGTAAACAAAAGAAATTAATGCAGAAATAAAAAAAATTTCAAAATGAATAAAAATAGAGACAGAAAAATACCCCAACCTCTGGGATATAACAAAAGGAACACTAAGATGAATGTCTGCAGCATTAATTATGCCAAAATGACAGAAATAGTTCAACATAAAAACCCAATGTCACACCTCAGGGAAGTAGAGAAAAACAAACCAAACACAAGGCTAGCATAAGAAAAGAAAACACAAACATCAGAGAAAAATGAAAAGAGACCGAAATGAAAAAAATTACAAAGGATCCAAAAAATGAAAAGTTTGCTCTTTGAATAAACAAAATTAACAAACCGGAACCTAGGTTAAACAATAAAAAGCAAGAACATTCAAATAAGCACAATCAAAAAAAGTAAAGGTGACATTCCAACTGACACTGATACAGATCTGTTGTGTGGGAAACACCCATGGTCCTTGGTCTTACTCAAAGAAAATTAGTGACATGGAAACATGTGGAGTGGATTAAAAGCAGAAAGTTTAATAGACAAGAAAGAAGAGAACAACTCCCCTGTACAGAGGGAGAAGGGCTCCAAATGGAAAAACGCTGAGTGCAAGAAAAAGCAGTCACTTATACTAGAAGGCTTCAGGAGGAGATGTCTGATTTGCCTAGGGCACAGGGGATTGGTTGCACCAGGCATGTCATTCACATACCCCCAAAAACTCTGGCCCTCCCACCTTAGCCTTTTTATGCAAATGAAGCTACCTAGCTGGTTGCCATGACACCTGTACATGTGGCCTCTACCTGGCTGTTCCCCATGATGTCCGTACATGTGGCAACAAAGAAAGAGTACTGGGAACCACCATATTGGGTGGACTCGGCTCTTAGCCATCTGCATTTACATATGCAAGCCTGTGGCTTGCAGTATGGTTTTTTAGGCAACTTTCTATTAAAAAGGAAATGTTTGAGGGGGCTGATTTTGATTAAAAGATAAAGCCTTACTAAGAACTCCTTCACCCTTTCTATCTGCCTGAACTAATTTAATAACTCCTGTAACATTAACAAAAAAATACAAAAGATTATTAGAGACTACCATGAGCATATGCTCAAAAACTAAAAAATCTAGAGAAAATAATTCCTGGATATATAAAACCTCAGAAGACTGAGCCAGGAAACAATAAAAATCCCGAACAGACAAATAATAAGCAATGATTTTGAATCAGTAATTTAGAAAATCTCCCAACTGGAAAGAACCTAGGATTATACAGATTCTGTATAATTCAGATACAACTGAATTTTGCCAGACATAAGTAAAAGAGTACATCAAAAAGGTAATATATCACAATCAAGTGGATTTTATTCAAGGGATGTAAGGATGTTTCAATATATGCAAATCAATAAATGTGATTCACCATACAAGAGAACTAAGAAAAAAACATATGATCATCTCAATAGATGCAGAAAATGTACTGGATAAAATCCAATATCCCTTCATGATAAAAATCCTCAACAAATGAGGCACTGAAGGAATAGTCCTCAAAAAACTAAAAAGGCATATATTCTAAACCCACAGCCTATATCATACTGAATGGACAAAAGTTGAAAATATTTTCTCTAAAAACTGGAACACAACATGGATACCAAACTTAAGCACTCCTATTCAAGATACTACTGGAAGTTCTAGAGAGCAAGTAGGCAAGAGAAAGAAAAGGCCAACAAACTGGAAAAGAGAAAGTCAGATTATCTCTGTTTGCTTATTGATCTTATACTTGGTAAACCCTAAAGACTCCTACAACAAACTCCTAGACCTGATAAATGACTTCAGTAATGTTTCAGGATTCAACATCAATGTGCAAAAGCAGTATCGTTTTTAACACCAATAACATTCAAGGTAAAAACCAAATCAAAACTCAATCTTATTTACAATAGTCACACAAACATCAACACCTAGATGTTCATTTTAGTCAAGGAGGTGGAAGATCTGTGTTAGAGAACTATACTCTGAGTAAAGAAAAAACACTGATGAAAGAAATCACAGATAAAACAAACATATTAAAAAATCCTTAAACCATGGATTTTGAAGAATCAATGTCATTAAAATATACTGCCCAAGGCAATATATATATTCATTGCATTCTCGTCAAACTATCATTTTTCAAGGAATTGGTAAACAATTCTATGATTCACATAGAACAAGGAAAAGCTTAAACAGCCAAAACAATTCTGAGAAAAAATAACATAGACAGAAGCATCATATTACCTGACTTCATATTATAATACAACAATGTATTATAATATGAAGAAATAATCAACACAGCAAACAACTACTTAAAAACCCTAGAAGAAAATCTAGGCAAAACCATTCAGTACATGGGCGTAGGCAAGAACTTCATGACCAAAACACCAAAAGCATTGGCAACAAAAGCCAAAATAGACAAATGGCACCAATCAAACTCCACAGCTTCTGCACAGCAAAAGAAACAGTCATTAGAGTGAATTGGCAACCAACAGAATGGGAAAAAAATTTTGCAGTCTACCCATCAGACAAAGAGCTGATATACAGAATCTACAAAGAACTAAAACAGATTTACAAGAAAAAAACAAATAAGCCCATTCAAAAGTGGTCGAAGAATACGAACAGACACTTTACAAAAGAAGACATACATGAGGCCAACAAACACATGAAAAAATGCTCAACATCACTCGTCATTAGAGAGATGCAAATCAAAACCACATTGAGATACCATCTCACGCCAGTTAGAATGGCGATCATTAAAAAATCTGGAGACAACAGATGCTGGAGAGGATGTGAAGAAATAGCAACACTTTTATACTGTTGGTGGGAGTGTAAATTAGTTCAACCATTGTGGAAGACAGTGTGGCGATTTCTCAAGGACCTAGAAGTAGAAATTGCATTTGACCCAGCAATCCCATTACTGGGTATATATCCAACAGATTATAAATCATTCTATAAGGACACATTCACACGAATGTTCATTGCAGCACAGTTTACAATAGCAAAGACCTGGAACCAACCCAAATGCCCATCAATGAGAGATGGGACAGGGAAAATGTGGCACATATACACCATGGAATATTATGCAGCCATCAAAAACGATGAGTTCATGTCCTTTGTAGGGACATGGATGAACCTGGAAACCATCATTCTCAGCAAACTGACACAAGAACAGAAAATCAAACACCACATGTTCTCACTCATAGGCGGGTGTTGAACAACAAGAACACATGGACACAGGGAGGGGGAGCATCACACACTGGGGTCTATTGGGGGGAAATAGGGGAGGGGCAGCGGGGGTCAGTTGGGGAGAGTTGGGGAGAGATAGCATGGGAAGAAATGCCAGATACAGGTGATGGGGAGGAAGGCAGCAAATCACACTGCCATGTGTGTACCTATGCAACAATCTTGCATGTTCTTCACATGTACCCCAAAACCTAAAATGCAATAAAAAAGTAAAATAAAAAAGAGCTTAAAAAAATAAAAAACAAATAAATAAAAAAAGAAGTTTTTCTTTTCTCTTCAGTCAACTCAATTGTTTTCTTCATTTTATTTTCTTGCCATTCTTGATGCACACATGAGGGGACTTAAGATAACTTCGAACAGCCTGAAACTCATTAATGAAAAACAGAGAAGGCACCACAGACGTCTTTGGAAAAATCTGTTTCCCTAATGAAAACCCCAGGAATTGAAAGCAGGTAGAATCCTCACAAAATCTTAGGCTATATTTTTGGGAATGGCAAATGGCAGTTATGGGCAGATACTCAGCTCTTTGAACATTTCAATCAGAGAAGCATGTCCTCGGTCACCTAAAAAGTATGGAAATGCCCCCAACCCCCACTGAGAGATAAGGCTCCCATAAAGTACGGGCTGATCACAAAATTCATTGGCTTTGGACTGCTCTGCCACAAAATGCATGGTAAGGACCATTGCACTGTCTTGTTCCATAGCATTTCTCTTTCGAGGATCCAGTCTAAAATGTGAGCCTAAATTTTTGGAAATCTGCTTTGACTTCCAGCTGTACCATTTATTAGGTCCTAGAAGCTGCATCTTTTCATAGCCCTCTTCCTCTCCTCAAAAGACTCCACCCTGAATCCAGTAATCCAATTAAGACAAAAACTGGTAAACAGAAAAGACTTAACTGCTGGATCTACTTTGGTCTGTATTTTTACGTGTTGTGTGTCATATTTGAAAATAAAAAACCTCCAATTGGCTTAAAAATAATGAGTGCTTAAATGAATTTCTTTTTCAGAAAAATAAAAACTAATAGCTTGTAGTTCATGTGACTTTAGTAAGCTTTGGGAAATGAAGACAGTTTTAAAGTTTATTGGTAAAATAAAGACATTTACTCAAAATTAGGCAGACCACTGTAACATGTCATTCAGACTACTAAAAAAAGTTTTACATAGAAGCTGTGTGAGGAAAGTGAAATGTACTTTCAGTAAAAGATTTTAAGGCATTAAAAATTAATTTTTGCCTAGTCGAGGGCTGAAGGATTGCTTTAATTTAGGTAGAATAAACCTAAAGGTTCGAGCAAATTGTGGAAGGTTTGTGAAACATCTGGTAAAAGAAACATTGTGTGTGAACATATTGGCTAAATTTAAAGGAATATTTTCAGTTTTTCCATAAATTAAACATTGGAAGCACAGCAGGGTTTTATTAGAGTACTGATCTGCTCTTTAATACAGATTTGTAAAATGTCATCAAAAGTTTTTAAAAATCTAAATGTAATTTATGAGAATTACAGTCAAATTGATAAAGACTGAATTCGTCTATAAGGTTTTATTAAAATTGGGGATGACATTAATAGTACACTAATACAAGAATAAAATTCGACTTTCTCTCTTGAATAAGATTTTCATGTAATATTAAAGGATAATAAAAGATTTGTTCCCCCTCCACATAAACTACAGGAAAAAGAAGGGAAAGACACAGATCATTTCAAAAGCTAAGTCTCCTATCAATGAGTAAAGGTTTTTGCCTTCAAATTTTTTTGAGTTATCATTTTGGCTAAATGAATAACTTACTGTGACCTGGAATTCCAATTTATAATATCAAGTGTTTTAAACCTTTACTATATTTGATGTTTCCCCCAAAATCAAATTTCAGCTTCACAATTAAGTCTTTTTTGACTTCTAACTTTGATATGCTGGAGAGGCCCCTGAAGCATCCAAATGATGGGTAAACAGGATTATTTGACATGTCAAGTTACATGGGAAGCACTATCAAAATAAGAAATGTTTAAACTTCCTCGGGTTATATTCTAATGAATGTTAATAAGTTACAAACATTTTACAGGATTTCTAAAATTTAAATATGTCTAAATATATGCTATCAATCATAATAATGGTTATCATGATAAATTGTAGACCACAGAAATAACAAAATTTACTTGTCAATTGTGTAACTATGACTATTTAACATCATTTCCACAGTTAGTTGCTTAACACTGGTGCAGTTTCTGAAATCTCCACGAGCACAAAATATCTTAGAATATGGTGTCTTTTAGGAGGTTCCTGATGGATGGAAAGGACCATGAAAAGAGCTCTTGAATTCAGGTTTCTGGAAACTGTAAAATTGTATTATTTGGACAGGGTAAGAATTTCTGGAGCTTTAATGAAAAGACTTACTTGTTTCTAAAACTCCTTTGGTCACACACAGTGACTCATGCTTGTAATCCCAACACTTTGGGAAGCTGAGGCATGTGGATCACGAGGTCAGGAGTTTGAGACAAGCCTGGTCAATATGGTGAAACCCCATCTCTGCTAAAAATACCAAACTTAGCTGGGTGGGGTGGTGTGCTCCCGCAATCCCAGCTGTTCAGGGGGCTGAGGCAGGAGAATCCCTTGAATCGGGAGGTGGACGTTGGAGTGAGTAGTTATCATGCCAGGGCACTCCAGCCTGGATGACAAAGCAACACTCCTTCTCTAAATAAATAGCTCCTACCCAAGTAAAATAAAAATTAATTGAATACCAAGAAAACACTGTCAGACTTTCATGCTAAATCAGCCAGTAATAAAATTGTTTAGATATACAATTGAATGAACTCCAAGGTTTAAGTCAAATTACCTATGAAAACCCATCAGTTATTAGTGCTATGAACCTAAACTGGAGAATGAATTGGTATTCAAGCAGGCATTAGGTCAATGTTAATCATGGACTGATGGAGAACCAGGACGGCTGCCTTGTCCTTCCTGAGTCCATCCTTAAAGCTTTCATTATTAAAATTTCTGCATTCTATGACTCATCATAGAAAAGATAAAATGACTCAAGTTAAATATATATTGGTATGATTAATTCTAAATTGCTAAAACAATTTATGACCAATTTTGGTTTGTCAAATTCATATTCCTGGAAAGACAAAGCTTCAGATACATTCCACTACCAGATGGGCCATTTAAGCATTTATAAAGGGATTTCATTAAATTGTCATTTTCCGTGCATGTTCTGGTTGTACAAAAGCATTCCCATGCAAGAGAGCTGATGTTATCACAGTAGATTATCATGTCACAGTGTATTTTCACCAGCTAAAAAAAAGAGTTTTATGACTCATTGAGAATAATCAATATCCCTTCACAATCTGGAGCCTGAAGATTAGATCTTCTGAGAACATCAGAGAAAGACTGCCCTTGACATCCACACTGCAGCAAAGCTTTGGAAACTTGAAACTTGTGTTCATAATCTCACAACTAAGAAGCTCCCTACACAATCTTGGAACTGTACACCCACTGCAACTCTTAACGGAAAGCTAACCAGAGAAGTTTCTCCCAGAAGATGGCATACTTAATGTGAACATCTTTTCCCAAGATCACAGATCAGGACTTCTCTATCATGAGACTCTGAATATTTTTCCCTTGCTTATCCCTCTATGAACAATAGATGTGAAAAGGGGGGTCTGTTGTGCACACTCATGGGGTATACTTTTATTTGTGAAAGATTTTATAGCCAGTCTTATACATATATAAACTTACACCTTGAGAGCTTGTTTGGAGGTTCCTGCAGGAAAGTGAATCACGAGGTCAGGAGTTTGAGACAAGCCTGGTCAATATGGTGAAACCCCATCTCTGCTAAAAATACCAAACTTAGCTGGGTGGGGTGGTGTGCTCCCGCAATCCCAGCTGTTCAGGGGGCTGAGGCAGGAGAATCCCTTGAATCGGGAGGTGGACGTTGGAGTGAGTAGTTATCATGCCAGGGCACTCCAGCCTGGATGACAAAGCAACACTCCTTCTCTAAATAAATAGCTCCTACCCAAGTAAAATAAAAATTAATTGAATACCAAGAAAACACTGTCAGACTTTCATGCTAAATCAGCCAGTAATAAAATTGTTTAGATATACAATTGAATGAACTCCAAGGTTTAAGTCAAATTACCTATGAAAACCCATCAGTTATTAGTGCTATGAACCTAAACTGGAGAATGAATTGGTATTCAAGCAGGCATTAGGTCAATGTTAATCATGGACTGATGGAGAACCAGGACGGCTGCCTTGTCCTTCCTGAGTCCATCCTTAAAGCTTTCATTATTAAAATTTCTGCATTCTATGACTCATCATAGAAAAGATAAAATGACTCAAGTTAAATATATATTGGTATGATTAATTCTAAATTGCTAAAACAATTTATGACCAATTTTGGTTTGTCAAATTCATATTCCTGGAAAGACAAAGCTTCAGATACATTCCACTACCAGATGGGCCATTTAAGCATTTATAAAGGGATTTCATTAAATTGTCATTTTCCGTGCATGTTCTGGTTGTACAAAAGCATTCCCATGCAAGAGAGCTGATGTTATCACAGTAGATTATCATGTCACAGTGTATTTTCACCAGCTAAAAAAAAAGATTTTTATGACTCATTGAGAATAATCAATATCCCTTCACAATCTGGAGCCTGAAGATTAGATCTTCTGAGAACATCAGAGAAAGACTGCCCTTGACATCCACACTGCAGCAAAGCTTTGGAAACTTGAAACTTGTGTTCATAATCTCACAACTAAGAAGCTCCCTACACAATCTTGGAACTGTACACCCACTGCAACTCTTAACGGAAAGCTAACCAGAGAAGTTTCTCCCAGAAGATGGCATACTTAATGTGAACATCTTTTCCCAAGATCACAGATCAGGACTTCTCTATCATGAGACTCTGAATATTTTTCCCTTGCTTATCCCTCTATGAACAATAGATGTGAAAAGGGGGGTCTGTTGTGCACACTCATGGGGTATACTTTTATTTGTGAAAGATTTTATAGCCAGTCTTATACATATATAAACTTACACCTTGAGAGCTTGTTTGGAGGTTCCTGCAGGAAAGTGAATCTACTCATCTACCCTTGACCAATGAATGCTCCTCCTCTTTCAGAGATGGTTGACTAAGCATGCTGCTTCAGGAGGGATGCACATGGAGTGGTGAGGGAGGAAGAGGACACCTGCCTACCCAGCCAGATGAGTCAAATTGATTCTGGAGATAAATGAGGTGAGAGATGTCACAGCCGTATCACCCTCACATCTGAATAATCTTACACCTTGATAGATGGAAGATGAAGACCCAATGTGAGAAATTTTGATGGTACACATGTTGCCTCATAATCAGTTGGAAGAAGACATTTATTCATTCCTCTTAACCTACATCATGGGTTAAAGAGAACATTACCAGGAGTCCTTCTCTATTCTAGAAGAGCATCATTTGTGAGGTCCTATTTTTCCCAGGTTTGAAGTAAAAGAGGCAATGATTATAAATGTATCCCTCACGACAGGTTCTATAGCAGATTCTACTGTGAAGGCTAAAGTTACAAAACAGACTTTAAATTCTCTTAGGAAAGTTGTGCTAAATAATAGAATTGCTCTAGATTACCTTTTTCCCCCTAGGGTCATCCTATATACTCAAGTATGCTCTAGATTACTTACTGACTAAACAGAGAAAGATCTGTGCCACTGCTGGTATGTGTGACCTATGGAGAAATACATCACAACAGGTTTTATATTCAGTTGTAGGGCATTAACTGAAGAGACTGCTTAGTTAAGTGAGCAAACTCTTTAGCTCATTCTTTTGATTTTACATGGTTTGGTTAATGGGGACCTTAAGAAACTATTCCAAACTCCTGTTATTATCTTCCTGATACACGATAGTCTCCTGATACACTGTATTCTCCTTAAAATTTTAAATGTTTCCATGCAGCCATCTCTGGAATGTCAAACGGTCTCTTTTCAACTGGAAAGACAAGAGCTGAAAAACCATGTGTGACCATGAGGACACCGGAACCTATAAACGACATGCTGAGACCAGAAACCCAAAGTGATGGTAACTGAGAGTGGCACTAAGATCCTAGGTTTTGGTCACAGTGTCAATTACCTTAGTGAGAACCTGAACAAAATTGGGTAGTTTTTACACAAAAACATGAGAGGCCATTTTTTTGGACTGAGCTCATGCACTAGGCCCCAACGTACCAAGCCAAACCAAAATTGAGTAACTCATGATAAATGTGACATACTCAAATTAAGACTTTAACACATAGATCCTAGAACAGACCAGGTGTTTTTATATATATATAAAAAAGATGTTCCAGCATAAGGAGGTACGCTCTACTCTAACATTTACCCCCTACAAAAAATCTGAAGTCCTTGTTCCTACCTTACATGACCCACTGTTCTGCTATTTCAGGTAGGTTTCAAGACTACGTAACTACACTTACAATCATAATAGAAACATAAATGACTGAAGTTTGGCCAATCTCTCAAAAACCAGAAGATGACCAAAAGGGAAAGTTTAGCCTAAAGCTACCTCCTTACAAATGTTAGTTTGGCCCAAAGGGTGAGGCAAAGGCTTTTCCTGTATTCAAACTATAACAAGCATGTAAACAGACTGTGGTCTACATTTGTCCCAATCACCGAGATTAGGCCAATCAAATGTAGACAACTGTTCAAACCATGTTCAAAAAAGGCAAACATTGAGCTGTAACCAATCCAGCTGTTTCTGTACCTCTCTTCCATTTTCTATGTATTTCTTTCCTTTTTCTGTCCATAAACATTCTTCCACCATGTGGCTGCACTGAGTCTGAGTCTACTCTAGCCTAGGAGGCAGATGAATTCACAAATCATTCATTGCTTGATTAAACTTTTTAAGTTTAACTCAGCTGAAGTTGTTCAACAACTTCTATGTGTTGAGTTAGCATAATTTTGGTTTTAGTTACAGACTGTAGTAATTACCTATGTGAAACATGAACATTTTATTAAAACCATTTAAGCTTAGGAATTTAGAGACTTTTGTTATGTCACAAAGTTCTTTTGTGTGGTCTTTATAGTAATTTGTACTAAGATAGCTGATTTTAAAAGAGCTTTCTATATTTATCTGTTTAATTTTTATAACTTGGAGGACTCTACCTAGGAGGCTTTGACACTAAATACCTTAATATTTCCTCAGTAATTTTCTTTCAATTTTATGGAAAATAGGAAATTATTTATTTGTTTGTTTGTTTATTTATTTATTTATTTATTTATTTGAGACGGAGTTTCGCTGTTGTTACCCAGGCTGGAGTGCAATGGCAGGATCTCGGCTCACCGCAACCTCCGCCTTCTGGGTTCAAGCAATTCTCCTGCCTCAGCCTCCTGAGAAGCTGGGATTACAGGTGTGAGCCACCATGTCCGGCCCAGAATTAAAAATGTTAAAACACAAAAACATAAGCCCTGCCTAGCTCTGACAATGACAGAAAAGAACTTCTAGGTAGCTAAACATTTAAGTTATCCAATATTAAGGCATACAACAAACTAGATTAAGATAAAGAAAAATAATTTAGTATTTATGTCTTTGTATACAGGCCTATCCCAGTACCACATGGAAACTTTTTTTCTTGAGACAGGGTATCCCTTTGTCACCCAGGCTGGAGTGCAATGGCAGGATCTCGGCTCACCGCAACCTCCGCCTTCTGGGTTCAAGCAATTCTCCTGCCTCAGCCTCCTGAGAAGCTGGGATTACAGATGTGAGCCACCATGTCCGGCCCAGAATTAAAAATGTTAAAACACAAAAACATAAGCCCTGCCTAGCTCTGACAATGACAGAAAAGAACTTCTAGGTAGCTAAACATTTAAGTTATCCAATATTAAGGCATACAACAAACTAGATTAAGATAAAGAAAAATAATTTAGTATTTATGTCTTTGTATACAGGCCTATCCCAGTACCACATGGAAACTTTTTTTCTTGAGACAGGGTATCCCTTTGTCACCCAGGCTGGAGTGCAGTGGTGTGATCTCAACTCCTGAAACTTCTGCCTTCCAGGTTCAAGTGATCCTCCTACCTCAGCCTTCCAAAAGCTGGGATTACAGATGTGAGCCACCATGTCCGGCCCAGAATTAAAAATGTTAAAACACAAAAACATAAGCCCTGCCTAGCTCTGACAATGACAGAAAAGAACTTCTAGGTAGCTAAACATTTAAGTTATCCAATATTAAGGCATACAACAAACTAGATTAAGATAAAGAAAAATAATTTAGTATTTATGTCTTTGTATACAGGCCTATCCCAGTACCACATGGAAACTTTTTTTCTTGAGACAGGGTATCCCTTTGTCACCCAGGCTGGAGTGCAATGGCAGGATCTCGGCTCACCGCAACCTCCGCCTTCTGGGTTCAAGCAATTCTCCTGCCTCAGCCTCCTGAGAAGCTGGGATTACAGATGTGAGCCACCATGTCCGGCCCAGAATTAAAAATGTTAAAACACAAAAACATAAGCCCTGCCTAGCTCTGACAATGACAGAAAAGAACTTCTAGGTAGCTAAACATTTAAGTTATCCAATATTAAGGCATACAACAAACTAGATTAAGATAAAGAAAAATAATTTAGTATTTATGTCTTTGTATACAGGCCTATCCCAGTACCACATGGAAACTTTTTTTCTTGAGACAGGGTATCCCTTTGTCACCCAGGCTGGAGTGCAGTGGTGTGATCTCAACTCCTGAAACTTCTGCCTTCCAGGTTCAAGTGATCCTCCTACCTCAGCCTTCCAAAAGCTGGGATTACAGGTGTGAGCCACCATGTCCGGCCCAGAATTAAAAATGTTAAAACACAAAAACATAAGCCCTGCCTAGCTCTGACAATGACAGAAAAGAACTTCTAGGTAGCTAAACATTTAAGTTATCCAATATTAAGGCATACAACAAACTAGATTAAGATAAAGAAAAATAATTTAGTATTTATGTCTTTGTATACAGGCCTATCCCAGTACCACATGGAAACTTTTTTTCTTGAGACAGGGTATCCCTTTGTCACCCAGGCTGGAGTGCAGTGGTGTGATCTCAACTCCTGAAACTTCTGCCTTCCAGGTTCAAGTGATCCTCCTACCTCAGCCTTCCAAAAGCTGGGATTACAGGTGCATGCCTCTACACCCAGCTAATTTGGATTTTTGGTAGAGATATTTTGCTATGTTGACCACAGGCTGATCTTGAACTCCTGAGCTCAGGCAATCCATTTGCTTTGGCCTCCCAAAGTTCTGGGATTACAGGTGCATGCCTCTACACCCAGCTAATTTGGATTTTTGGTAGAGATATTTTGCTATGTTGACCACAGGCTGATCTTGAACTCCTGAGCTCAGGCAATCCATTTGCTTTGGCCTCCCAAAGTTCTGGGATTACAGGTGCATGCCTCTACACCCAGCTAATTTGGATTTTTGGTAGAGATATTTTGCTATGTTGACCACAGGCTGATCTTGAACTCCTGAGCTCAGGCAATCCATTTGCTTTGGCCTCCCAAAGTTCTGGGATTACAGGTGCATGCCTCTACACCCAGCTAATACTTTCTATTTGTAGTAGAGACAGCATTTCACCACATTGGCCAGGCTGGTCTCAAACTCCTGGCCTCAAAAATCTGAAGTCCTTGTTCCTACCTTACATGACCCACTGTTCTGCTATTTCAGGTAGGTTTCAAGACTACGTAACTACACTTACAATCATAATAGAAACATAAATGACTGAAGTTTGGCCAATCTCTCAAAAACCAGAAGATGACCAAAAGGGAAAGTTTAGCCTAAAGCTACCTCCTTACAAATGTTAGTTTGGCCCAAAGGGTGAGGCAAAGGCTTTTCCTGTATTCGAACTATAACAAGCGTGAAAACAGACTGTGGTCTACATTTGTCCCAATCACCGAGATTAGGCCAATCAAATGTAGATAACTGTTCAAACCATGTTCAAAAAGGCAAACATTGAGCTGTAACCAATCCAGCTGTTTCTGTACCTCTTCCATTTTCTATGTATTTCTTTCCTTTTTCTGTCCATAAACATTCTTCCACCATGTGGCTGCACTGAGTCTGAGTCTACTCTAGCCTAGGAGGCAGATGAATTCGCAAATCATTCATTGCTTGATTAAACTTTTTAAGTTTAACTCAGCTGAAGTTGTTCAACAACTTCTATGTGTTGAGTTAGCATAATTTTGGTTTTAGTTACAGACTGTAGTAATTACCTATGTGAAACATGAACATTTTATTAAAACCATTTAAGCTTAGGAATTTAGAGACTTTTGTTATGTCACAAAGTTCTTTTGTGTGGTCTTTATAGTAATTTGTACTAAGATAGCTGATTTTAAAAGAGCTTTCTATATTTATCTGTTTAATTTTTATAACTTGGAGGACTCTACCTAGGAGGCTTTGACACTAAATACCTTAATATTTCCTCAGTAATTTTCTTTCAATTTTATGGAAAATAGGAAATTATTTATTTGTTTGTTTGTTTATTTATTTATTTATTTATTTGAGACGGAGTTTCGCTGTTGTTACCCAGGCTGGAGTGCAATGGCAGGATCTCGGCTCACCGCAACCTCCGCCTTCTGGGTTCAAGCAATTCTCCTGCCTCAGCCTCCTGAGAAGCTGGGATTACAGGCACGCACCACCATGCCCAGCTAATTTTTGTATTTTTAGTAGAGACGGGGTTTCACCTTGTTGACCAGAGGAAATTCTTTATAGTTCGGATGGATGGAAAGAACCCAGAAGGCAGAGTTTCTCATTTTATCATGTGTTTATGTGTGTGCCTGTCCTTTATTTGAAGGAGCTATACAAATGTTATCCCTCAAAACTAGTCCTTACAGTCCCGCATGCTCAACTTTTCTATGAGAGTGCCTGCATCTGTGAGAAAAGGTGTTTATATAGTTTTAGTTTATATGATTTCATATGGGACTATAGCAATAAAAATAGATTGGGTCCGGTGAGATTTAAAATACTTTTACATTTTGGAGATACCACGTAGAGAGAGAAAGGTAATTTTTGTTGTTTTACCCAGTTTCATAAGCTAGAAATGGCATTTGTTTTTATAGTTTTGCTCTGTCACCCAGGTGGGAGTGCAGTGGTGTGATCTCAACTCCCTGAAACTTCTGCCTTCCAGGTTCAAGTGATCCTCCTACCTCAGCCTTCCAAAAGCTGGGATTACAGGTGCATGCCTCTACACCCAGCTAATACTTTCTATTTGTAGTAGAGACAGCATTTCACCACATTGGCCAGGCTGGTCTCAAACTCCTGGCCTCAAGTTGTCCATCTATCTTGGCATCCCAAAGTGCTGGGATTACAGATGTGAGCCACCATGCCTGGCCTAGTTTTTCTTTTAAAAATTTAAAAAGCCACTCTGACTGCATCCTCTCCCTCTTACACTCCCAGAGAAATGATGAGTTACCATCAATGGCAAGTGGCAGCTGTGCCAAACAACACCAAAAACTAGCTTCCCATTCAGGAGAGAATGCTGCAACCCCTCATGGTTTCCAGTGCCCTACAGGTTCAAAGAAACTTCTCTAGTAACAAACTGAAGAAATGATCCCTTCAAGTATAGTCTTAGAAATTGTTTTGACTGTCAACCTCTCCCAGGTGTGAAAGTGGGGCTTTCATTAACTAGAATTTGGAGACAGATGAACATTAATATTTTAAGATTAAGCAGGAGCCAGTATCACATTTTTTAGATGAGATAGAGTACAGGAGTCAAAGCCCTGCAACTTAATAGCAAAAGAGTTAATTCACACTATTGATAAAGACCATTTTCAATGGGCTGGAGGGAGTCTCTCAGCTGATGTCCAATCATTGGCCCGGAGAGGGTGATACTGGAGTTCATGACTCAACTGAAAGATGTAAAAGATTTTACAACCTTCCAGTGGTTAATTTTATAGTTTTGCTCTGTCACCCAGGTGGGAGTGCAGTGGTGTGATCTCAACTCCCTGAAACTTCTGCCTTCCAGGTTCAAGTGATCCTCCTACCTCAGCCTTCCAAAAGCTGGGATTACAGGTGCATGCCTCTACACCCAGCTAATACTTTCTATTTGTAGTAGAGACAGCATTTCACCACATTGGCCAGGCTGGTCTCAAACTCCTGGCCTCAAGTTGTCCATCTATCTTGGCATCCCAAAGTGCTGGGATTACAGATGTGAGCCACCATGTCCGGCCCAGAATTAAAAATGTTAAAACACAAAAAACATAAGCCCTGCCTAGCTCTGACAATGACAGAAAAAGAACTTCTAGGTAGCTAAACATTTAAGTTATCCAATATTAAGGCATACAACAAACTAGATTAAGATAAAGAAAAAATAATTTAGTATTTATGTCTTTGTATACAGGCCTATCCCAGTACCACATGGAAACTTTTTTTTTCTTGAGACAGGGTATCCCTTTGTCACCCAGGCTGGAGTGCAGTGGTGCCATCTCCACTCACTGCAGCCTTCACCTCCTGGGATAAAGCAATCCTACCACCTTGGCCCCCCAAGTAGCTGAGACTACAGGTACAGGCCAACACACCCAGCTAATTTGGATTTTTTTGGTAGAGATATTTTGCTATGTTGACCACAGGCTGATCTTGAACTCCTGAGCTCAGGCAATCCATTTGCTTTGGCCTCCCAAAGTTCTGGGATTACAGGTGTGAGCCACCATGCCCGGCCTAGTTTTTCTTTTTAAAAAAATTTAAAAAGCCACTCTGACTGCATCCTCTCCCTCTTACACTCCCAGAGAAATGATGAGTTACCATCAATGGCAAGTGGCAGCTGTGCCAAAGCAACACCAAAAACTAGCTTCCATTCAGGAGAGAATGCTGCAACCCCTCATGGTTTCCAGTGCCCTACAGGTTCAAAGAAACTTCTCTAGTAACAAACTGCAGAAATGATCCCTTCAAGTATAGTCTTAGCAATTTGTTTTGACTGTCAACCTCTCCCAGGTGTGAAAGTGGGGCTTTCATTAACTAGAATTTGGAGACAGATGAACATTAATATTTTAAGATTAAGCAGGAGCCAGTATCACATTTTAGATGAGATAGAGTACAGGAGTCAAAGCCCTGCAACTTAATAGCAAAAGAGTTAATTCACACTATTGATAAAGACCATTTTCAATGGGCTGGAGGGAGTCTCTCAGCTGATGTCCAATCATTGGCCTGGAGAGGGTGATACTGGAGTTCATGACTCAACTGAAAGATGTAAAAAGATTTTACAACCTTCCAGTGGTTAATTTTTATAGTTTTGATAAGCCCCTCAGCTATAAGTCTGAGACTTTATTTAGTGTTTGATTTTTGAAGCTGTTTGTCAAAAGATGTTAGGGAGCTCAAAATGTTTGATGACAACACAATCACAGGCCATTGTAACATAATAGTTGTTCATTTAATCAGAGTGAAATGAAAACCTTAAAAGCAATACAGAAAGTTACATGAATGTAAGGACCTTAACCCTTTTAAAGTTTGGTTTTGTAATAATTTTTAAAAACTAATTAAAAGAACACAGAAATTATCTTAAAATCTTTTTTGATTACTCTAGTTACCAATTTAAAAAAAAGTAATCTTCTTCAATGACCGTTTTTCCTTATAAAAAGGAAGCCTATTTGGATAACCTGACAGTCAAATCTGATTTTAAAAACTTGAACTAGTCAGATACAGAAAGAGTATGCCCAGTGTAATGAGCAAACAGTATTATCACAGAGGTCTTGGCTGGGAGAATATATGACTCTTAGCCACAGCTTGGGAAGTTGCCTAATTATATTGAACACTTTGGACATATGCTGGTGCTGAAAAACACAATATTCCAAAATGAAAGCCTCAGAAGCATCAACAGAAATAAAACTTTTTATTTGGCCTTCTCCTGCCCTTGTGTCTCTCAGTTCCATTTTCCCTCGAGGCTGGCCATAGAAATGAGAATCTTTCTTTTCCAGGTGGGCCCTAGAATCCATAACCTATTTTTCAGAGCCAGCCATAAAGCTTTAAAAATATTAATCTAATTTTTCCTCCACATTTCTAAGAACTGGTAATAAAGAAATTATCTGACCTTCTTTGTTGTACTGTAGATTATAGGTGCCCCATAGCTAAAAGGAAGAAAATGCCTACTCAGAAAGGTTAAGAAGAATCCAGAGACACAGGTTTTTGGGGGTATTCCCTCAAAGCCCATTAGAACTACATTATATACTTTTTTTCAAACACACTTTTTGCATGGCTGCCCATACTTTGTTGAACCTAAGCAATGAAAAATAGATAATTTCTCCCATACACTGGGCCTTTATTTTGAAAACTCTCATGTATAAATCCCTAACAAATATGCATGTCCTCTCTTTAATCAATTGGTCTTTTGTAAGTTGAATTTAAGAAACCTTCAGAAGACCCATGGCCCCTAAATATATTAAGCCAAGAGTATACAATTAAGTTATACTGGAGGAAAACATTGCCTTAAAAAACAAACAAACAACTTTTAAACATAAAACATTTTATCATCAGGACATAACAACAGATTTAGAATTAGAAGAAGGAAGAAAACTGCTACTGGAGCCAACAAAAGTTGAAGAGCCAGGCTTTTGCAAAGGGAGAATAAGCTGAGTAAGCTAAAAGCAGTGTGTACAGCAGAAATTGAACTTTTGAGATACTAATCTGAGAAACTATTTAGAAAAAATTACAAAATTATAATTAAAAACATCATACAATTTCATTAAATCAATGCTTTAAAATGTTTTGGCTGGGTGTGTTGGCTCATGTCTATAATCCCAGCTCTTTGGGAGGCTGAGGCAGGCAGATCTTGAGGTCAGGAGACCGAGACCATCCTGGCCAACTTGGTGAAACCTCGTCTCTCTACTAAAAATACAAAAAACAATTAGCTGGGCATGGCAGCACATGCCTGTAGTCGCAGCTACTTGGGAGGCTGAGGCAGGAGAATTGCTTGAACCCAGGAAGTGGAGATTGCAGTCAGTCAAGATTATGCCACTGCACAACAGCCTGGGCAATAGTGCAAGAGTCTGTCTCAAAAAAAAATTCTTGTTCTAACCAATTTTTGGTTTTGTTTTCATGTATTTTAAAAATCAAAGCCCAATTTTTTAGAAAGGCTATTATGAATAATTTCCTTTCCATTGCAGCCAACTAAATCGCATACAAAATTTTAAAATAAGTTATCTTTTTAATGAAGCTTATTACTACACAGACCAATTGTAACATGCTTGGACTTACCAATTATAACATGTTTTGTCTTAAACATAATCTTTTTTCTTATATAACCAGCCATTTCATTTTAGGATAAAAATCAATCATACAGGATTATTTCTTACACAAAATTATTTTCTTTGTAATCTTTCTTACCAAAAATACTTCTTTATAACTTAACTTTCTTTAAATCCCTCTCTTACTTTCTGGTTCCCTTTACCTTGCTTCATATAAAAATCTTTAAATAATCCTTGAATTGGACAACAATTGTTTTCATTTTATTTCTTATCATTTCTTTATTTCATATTTCTTAAAATGTTTTTCATTAGAATATTTCTTATTTTGTCACACTTTATATGAAAAATCACATATTAACCAAAATTTTGATTTTAGTAATAAACTTTTTGTGATAACCTAGGAAGTAGAAAATCTTTGTCACATCAGCATTTTATAGGTGAGAGTCCTCTTATAATTATTTTAAGATGTTTCTAATAATGTAACAATTGATAATGACCCAGACACTTAATATTATTTAATACAATTTTAAGATATAACTTCTATGACAAGTTCATTACAGTTACCTAATTTATTATTATTTGATAGGTTTTTTTTAACTGATGACTCTGGATTGAGCTGTTTTCATTAAATCAACAATATTAAGTGTCTTATTTATCAAAAATCACATGAAGAAAAATCATTGTTTCGGGTGGGTAGTTTATAACCTTTGTGCCAAATTTTGACATCTTATAGTAGCTAGCAGAGATAAATATGAAACTACTTGACCAGAAAATTTAAAAAATGAAAGAAGAAAAAAAACAGTTGACTAGTACATCTAAACAATAATGTATGCTGACAATTGTAAAGACATTTTGAATTTTCTTTTTAACCCATCAGTTTAAAGCCAACTGATTGGTTAAAAGTCTACTTGTCATGTGAACTTGAGAAAGTATTTGGGAATAAGTTTCCAATTCTCTGGAAAAACATTTAACAAATGTTTTTGAAAGCCAAATTAGAACCCTTTCATATTGTTGGTAGTCAAACATTATATATATATGTCATATAAATACTTAAACATATGGACACACAGAAGTAGATCTTTGGGATTCCTAAGATTTTTCATTTGCCAGTTTTTCTTCTCCACTTTAGACCATTAGTCATTTGATTATTTGTTTCCTGCTGTAAACAATTATCAGTGAGGAAACTCCAAATTTGCATTTTTAAAGGGACGACTCTTAGGTGAAACAAGATGAAGGATTTACATTTTACTCAAGACAAAAAAAAAATGCTCTAAAAGTTCAGTTAACATGGCCAGGGAAAGCAGACACTCTTAATTGTGATTTTCCTAAAGAGTTTTTTAAATTGACTTACTGGCTTAATGGTGGAACATTTTAATAAACAGAGCCAAGGAAGCACGCAGCTTCTAAGGACCTAACATGCAGACACAGCTGTAAGGCAGAACAGGAAAACATTATGGGATGAGACAATGCCATGTTTTTACCATGCATTTCATTACAAATACATTTCCCCTCAGGTTGGTGGCCAGCAACAGCCAAACAGCACATTCAATTATCAGCTCTTATCTCGTGGCAATCTCACTATTCAGTGGGGGTTTGGGATGTTTCCACACCTTTCAGGTGGCCAAAGGCATACAAATATATCTTCCAATAGCCAGCCCTAAAATTTATATCTCCTACCTAGCTATTACATGCACCAAGGTCAAAAAATTTCTCATTGTGCAAAGTCATTTTTGACACCCAAAAAAGCCATTAAGATCCAGTAATGAAATTTAAAAGGTGTGCAGTTTAAGATCTGCAAAAAACTTGCCTGTTTACAACTCTTGGGATTTGTTAAACAAAAATAGTGGTTCCTCCTGAAAACAACTCTGGTGCCTTTTCTGTTGTAAGTAATCCCCAGTTATCAGAAGTTATTTTAGATCTGTCATGTGGGCATCAAGGGTGGCAAGAGAAAAAAAGGACAGACAAAAGTAAAATAGAGAGAGACAATTCAGTTGACTGAGAAGAAAAATGTTTTCAAAAAACAAGATCCAAAGAGAGAAAGGTCTTTTAGATTCAAACACACACACACACACACACACACACACACACACACACACACACACACACACACACACACACACACACACACACACACACACACACACACACACACACACACACACACACACACACACACACACACACACACACACACACACACACACACACACACACACACACACACACACACACACACACACACACACACACACACACACACACACACACACACACACACACACACACACACACACACACACACACACACACACACACACACACACACACACACACACACACACACACACACACACACACACACACACACACACACACACACACACACACACACACACACACACACACACACACACACACACACACACACACACACACACACACACACACACACACACACACACACACACACACACACACACACACACACACACACACACACACACACACACACACACACACACACACACACACACACACACACACACACACACACACACACACACACACACACACACACACACACACACACACACACACACACACACACACACACACACACACACACACACACACACACACACACACACACACACACACACACACACACACACACACACACACACACACACACACACACACACACACACACACACACACACACACACACACACACACACACACACACACACACACACACACACACACACACACACACACACACACACACACACACACACACACACACACACACACACACACACACACACACACACACACACACACACACACACACACACACACACACACACACACACACACACACACACACACACACACACACACACACACACACACACACACACACACACACACACACACACACACACACACACACACACACACACACACACACACACACACACACACACACACACACACACACACACACACACACACACACACACACACACACACACACACACACACACACACACACACACACACACACACACACACACACACACACACACACACACACACACACACACACACACACACACACACACACACACACACACACACACACACACACACACACACACACACACACACACACACACACACACACACACACACACACACACACACACACACACACACACACACACACACACACACACACACACACACACACACACACACACACACACACACACACACACACACACACACACACACACACACACACACACACACACACACACACACACACACACACACACACACACACACACACACACACACACACACACACACACACACACACACACACACACACACACACACACACACACACACACACACACACACACACACACACACACACACACACACACACACACACACACACACACACACACACACACACACACACACACACACACACACACACACACACACACACACACACACACACACACACACACACACACACACACACACACACACACACACACACACACACACACACACACACACACACACACACACACACACACACACACACACACACACACACACACACACACACACACACACACACACACACACACACACACACACACACACACACACACACACACACACACACACACACACACACACACACACACACACACACACACACACACACACACACACACACACACACACACACACACACACACACACACACACACACACACACACACACACACACACACACACACACACACACACACACACACACACACACACACACACACACACACACACACACACACACACACACACACACACACACACACACACACACACACACACACACACACACACACACACACACACACACACACACACACACACACACACACACACACACACACACACACACACACACACACACACACACACACACACACACACACACACACACACACACACACACACACACACACACACACACACACACACACACACACACACACACACACACACACACACACACACACACACACACACACACACACACACACACACACACACACACACACACACACACACACACACACACACACACACACACACACACACACACACACACACACACACACACACACACACACACACACACACACACACACACACACACACACACACACACACACACACACACACACACACACACACACACACACACACACACACACACACACACACACACACACACACACACACACACACACACACACACACACACACACACACACACACACACACACACACACACACACACACACACACACACACACACACACACACACACACACACACACACACACACACACACACACACACACACACACACACACACACACACACACACACACACACACACACACACACACACACACACACACACACACACACACACACACACACACACACACACACACACACACACACACACACACACACACACACACACACACACACACACACACACACACACACACACACACACACACACACACACACACACACACACACACACACACACACACACACACACACACACACACACACACACACACACACACACACACACACACACACACACACACACACACACACACACACACACACACACACACACACACACACACACACACACACACACACACACACACACACACATTGAACTTTTGAGATACTAATCTGAGAAACTATTTAGAAAAAATTACAAAATTATAATTAAAAACATCATACAATTTCATTAAATCAATGCTTTAGAAATGTTTTGGCTGGGTGTGTTGGCTCATGTCTATAATCCCAGCTCTTTGGGAGGCTGAGGCAGGCAGATCTTGAGGTCAGGAGACCGAGACCATCCTGGCCAACTTGGTGAAACCTCGTCTCTCTACTAAAAATACAAAAAACAATTAGCTGGGCATGGCAGCACATGCCTGTAGTCGCAGCTACTTGGGAGGCTGAGGCAGGAGAATTGCTTGAACCCAGGAAGTGGAGATTGCAGTCAGTCAAGATTATGCCACTGCACAACAGCCTGGGCAATAGTGCAAGAGTCTGTCTCAAAAAAAAATTCTTGTTCTAACCAATTTTTGGTTTTGTTTTCATGTATTTTAAAAATCAATGCCCAATTTTTTAGAAAGGCTATTATGAATAATTTCCTTTCCATTGCAGCCAACTAAATCGCATACAAAATTTTAAAATAAGTTATCTTTTTAATGAAGCTTATTACTACACAGACCAATTGTAACATGCTTGGACTTACCAATTATAACATGTTTTGTCTTAAACATAATCTTTTTTCTTATATAACCAGCCATTTCATTTTAGGATAAAAATCAATCATACAGGATTATTTCTTACACAAAATTATTTTCTTTGTAATCTTTCTTACCAAAAATACTTCTTTATAACTTAACTTTCTTTAAATCCCTCTCTTACTTTCTGGTTCCCTTTACCTTGCTTCATATAAAAATCTTTAAATAATCCTTGAATTGGACAACAATTGTTTTCATTTTATTTCTTATCATTTCTTTATTTCATATTTCTTAAAATGTTTTTCATTAGAATATTTCTTATTTTGTCACACTTTATATGAAAAATCACATATTAACCAAAATTTTGATTTTAGTAATAAACTTTTTGTGATAACCTAGGAAGTAGAAAATCTTTGTCACATCAGCATTTTATAGGTGAGAGTCCTCTTATAATTATTTTAAGATGTTTCTAATAATGTAACAATTGATAATGACCCAGACACTTAATATTATTTAATACAATTTTAAGATATAACTTCTATGACAAGTTCATTACAGTTACCTAATTTATTATTATTTGATAGGTTTTTTTTAACTGATGACTCTGGATTGAGCTGTTTTCATTAAATCAACAATATTAAGTGTCTTATTTATCAAAAATCACATGAAGAAAAATCATTGTTTCGGGTGGGTAGTTTATAACCTTTGTGCCAAATTTTGACATCTTATAGTAGCTAGCAGAGATAAATATGAAACTACTTGACCAGAAAATTTAAAAAATGAAAGAAGAAAAAAAACAGTTGACTAGTACATCTAAACAATAATGTATGCTGACAATTGTAAAGACATTTTGAATTTTCTTTTTAACCCATCAGTTTAAAGCCAACTGATTGGTTAAAAGTCTACTTGTCATGTGAACTTGAGAAAGTATTTGGGAATAAGTTTCCAATTCTCTGGAAAAACATTTAACAAATTTTTTGAAAGCCAAATTAGAACCCTTTCATATTGTTGGTAGTCAAACATTATATATATATGTCATATAAATACTTAAACATATGGACACACAGAAGTAGATCTTTGGGATTCCTAAGATTTTCATTTGCCAGTTTTCTTCTCCACTTTAGACCATTAGTCATTTGATTATTTGTTTCCTGCTGTAAACAATTATCAGTGAGGAAACTCCAAATTTGCATTTTTAAAGGGACGACTCTTAGGTGAAACAAGATGAAGGATTTACATTTTACTCAAGACAAAAAAAAAATGCTCTAAAAGTTCAGTTAACATGGCCAGGGAAAGCAGACACTCTTAATTGTGATTTTCCTAAAGAGTTTTTTAAATTGACTTACTGGCTTAATGGTGGAACATTTTAATAAACAGAGCCAAGGAAGCACGCAGCTTCTAAGGACCTAACATGCAGACACAGCTGTAAGGCAGAACAGGAAAACATTATGGGATGAGACAATGCCATGTTTTTACCATGCATTTCATTACAAATACATTTCCCCTCAGGTTGGTGGCCAGCAACAGCCAAACAGCACATTCAATTATCAGCTCTTATCTCGTGGCAATCTCACTATTCAGTGGGGGTTTGGGATGTTTCCACACCTTTCAGGTGGCCAAAGGCATACAAATATATCTTCCAATAGCCAGCCCTAAAATTTATATCTCCTACCTAGCTATTACATGCACCAAGGTCAAAAAATTTCTCATTGTGCAAAGTCATTTTTGACACCCAAAAAAGCCATTAAGATCCAGTAATGAAATTTAAAAGGTGTGCAGTTTAAGATCTGCAAAAAACTTGCCTGTTTACAACTCTTGGGATTTGTTAAACAAAAATAGTGGTTCCTCCTGAAAACAACTCTGGTGCCTTTTCTGTTGTAAGTAATCCCCAGTTATCAGAAGTTATTTTAGATCTGTCATGTGGGCATCAAGGGTGGCAAGAGAAAAAAAGGACAGACAAAAGTAAAATAGAGAGAGACAATTCAGTTGACTGAGAAGAAAAATGTTTTCAAAAAACAAGATCCAAAGAGAGAAAGGTCTTTTAGATTCAAACACACACACACACACACACACACACACACACACACACACACATACATATTAGAAATATATGAACATATATTTCAAATATACATATGTATATATGTTCATATTTACATCTTTCTAATATATGTAATTACATTTAAATATAATTATATATATTATAAATTTGCTTTTAATTAAGCTTTTAATCATAGATAGAGCTCTTAAAAAATCTTTTCAAATACCTTACTACCACATCATAGCTGGGATAAACTGCTGATATTTTAAAAGTAACACAAATACCAAACAAAAAAGAACTAGACATAGGAACCAAACTCAGTTTGCTGTGGTGAACAGTGCAGAATGTTAGCATTGGGGGGCCACTACCGCTCCTTCAGTTTGGCCTTGGCTAGCAAAAGATGGCCTTGTTATGTAGACAAAACCTCATAGGTTTTAAAAAAAAGTTTTAAAAAATCCTTTCTGCTAACTGGATTTTTTTTTTCTTTTTACAGCTACAGGAGTTTTAGCCAATTCAGATGCCTTTTCCCCACAATTTGGAACATTCGTTTGGATTTGACCAAGTCAGGAAGAGATGGTCATACCTCACAGGAGAAAACTGAAACAACAACAACAAAACCCCAAACAGAAACAAACAGAAACAGACAGACAAAAGAAACAACTGCTGGATTCACATGATTACCGAGTGTTCTGAGTGTTCTGACGGTAAGGAGAAGTTAAAAACAGCTGGTTGGTAATCTTAACTTTTAGTCGTTAAGGAACATTTTTAAGACCAAACTCTAATTCAGCTACTTACCTGGAAATAATGCTCAGGCTGATGATCACTCACTACCATCTTAGAGAAGTAGGAAAAAACTCACACTCACCTTCCTTGTCAGAAGCAAGCTGAAACTGAAGAAAGGAGGTGCCTGCTCTCCACCATCATGGAAGCAGGAAAACTTGCCTTTTGTGCTGGAAGGGAGTAACCCTTCAGAAAAGGAGTTGTACAGCAAAATCAACCTTAGATCTCAACCAAATTTTGGGAGATCAGGGACTCTCTAGGGGGGAGAAGCTCCCCAACCTCCACAAATTTCCTATTGGTTTGAGCAATGAAGATAGCCCAGGTTAATATTAAGCAATGTTGAGATTTATCAAAGGTCAGGGCCACCTTTGTAATATTTTTCTCTTCCTTTTTAAACCTTCATTGGTATAAAATCTGTTTTGTCAGAAACTAGGATTGCCACACCTGCTTTTTTCTGTTTTCCTTTTGCTTAAATGATTTTTCTCCATTCTTTTATATTGAGCCTATGTGTGGCACTGCATGTGTGATGGGTCTCCTAAAGACAGCATACTGGAATGGGTCATGGTTCTTTACCCAGCTTGCCCTTCTGTGTCTTTCAATTGGAGCATTTAGCCAATTTACATTTAAGGTAAGTAATGATGTATGTGGATTTGATCCATGCTGTTGGCTGCTTATTTTGCAGACTTGTGTGTGTGGCTGGTTTTTAGCATCACTGGTCTCTGTACTTCAGTGCGTTTTGTAGTGGCTGGTGATGGTTTTCTTTCCACAGTGCTTCCTTCAGGAGCTCTTGTGAGGCAGGTGGTAATGAATTCCCTCAGCATTTGCTTCTCTGAAAAGGATCTTAGTTCTCCTTCATTTATGAAGCTTAGCTTGACTACACATAAAACTCTGGGTTGAAATTTCTTTTCAGAAGTTAAATATTGAACCTCACAATCTCTTCTGGCTTGCAGGGTTCCAGCTGAGAAGTCTGCTATTAGTCTGATGGGTTTCCCTTTGGAGGTAACCTCACCTTTCTCCATAGCTGACTTTAACATTTTTTCTTTCATTTCTGACCTCGAAGAATCTAAAGGTTATGTGTCTTGGAGATGATCTTCTCGTGGCATATCTTACTGAGGTTCTCTGGATTTCCTGAATTTGAATGTTGGCTTGTCTGGCTCACTTGGGGATATTCTAATGATATTCTGAAATATGTTTTCCAAGTTGGTTCTATTCTCATCTCTTTCTGGTATATTAATCAGTCATAGATTTGATCTCTTTAGATAATCCCATATTTCTTGGAGGTTTTGTTTATTCCTTTTCATTCTTTTTCCCCCGTTCTTGTCTGCATGTTTTATTTCTGAAAGCCAGTTTTCAACTTCTGAGATTCTCTCCTCTGCTTGGTTTATTCTGCTAGGTGGTCTTGCACATGAGATGGGGCTGGTCTGACCTCAGCACTCCTTAGTCTGCTTGCCTCTCCAGGGCCCCAGCCTGGCCACACCTGCTTACAGGGCACTCTCGGTGCCCACACACACAAATTTTCATATTACAATCACACCCAATCACCATGTGACTGTATTATGAAAATTCTTGTACTGTGCTTTTCAGCTCTATCAGGTCAGATATGTTCTTTATACTGGCTCTTTTGTCTGTTACCTCCTGCAATGCTTTACAATGATGTTTAGCTTCCTTGCCTTGGATTACAATGTACTTCTTTCACTCAGTGAACTTTGTTTCTACCCATATTCTGAATTCTACTTGTATCATTTCAGACATCTCAGCCTCAGCCCAGTTCCGAACACTTGCTAGAGAGTGCAATCATTTGGAGAAAAGAAGGCACACTGAGTTGTTGAGTTTTCAGTGTTCTTGTACAGATTCTTTCTTATCTTTATGGGCTTATTGACCTTCAACCTTTGAGGATGCTGACCTTTAGACAGGGTATTTTTATTTTGTTGTATTTCATGACCCTCACGGTTTGATTGTGGTGTAAGGTGTATTCAGCTTTGTTTCTGGAAGGTTTTAGGGGGCTGTGCTTTAACTCTGAGGGAATTGTATTGGGCCCCAGCTTTGTTCTCTGGCTCCTCGAGGTTTGGAGTCCACTGTACTGAGGGACCAAAGAGCTGCACCTGCAGCAGAGTGCCTGTAACCCTGTGAGTGTGCACGGTGGTGCAGGCAAGACAGCTAAGATGAGGGCCAGGGGGCCACTATTGTGTGTGCTGTTGTACTGGAGCTCTATTGGTTTGGGGTTGGGTGCTGGCCAGCACAGGCCTTGTTGCTTTCTGTGAGCTCCCAAGCAACAGTGGTTGCTCAGGATGTAAGAGGGTCCCTTTTTCTCTGTACAGCATTAGCTGAAGGGCGAAGTGCTGGAGGAGGTGGAGATTTCTGGCTCTGTGCCTGCCATGGCTCCATCTTCAATAGCAGTTGGCATGGGTTGGGGTGTGTGTTGCACTCCTCTGTGCTTGTAGGGCAAGTATAGAAAATCTTGTATGAAGAAAGCCCGTGTAAACACACACCAACAAAGTAATGTAGGAAGTTTCCGTATAAAGAGCTGCAGTATGGAGAGGCAATGTGCAAACTAGTGTATGCCTGTGGGGGCCACCTTGCTACAGCTCTCCACTGGTCAGGCATGGTCCACTGGCACAGAAGCTATGGTGTAAGCAGGTGTGGCCAGGCTGGGGCCCTGGAGAGGCAAGCAGACTAAGGAGTGCTGAGGTCAGACCAGCCCCATCTCATGTGCAAGACTGCCCAGCATACATCAGGTCTGAGAGGAAAAGTCTCTCAAGAGTGAAGCCGCAGCACAGCACAGCTGCTCTACAAAGACATGGCCAGACTCCTTTTTCAAATAAGTCCCCCTTTTTAAGAGGGAAACTCTCAGAACTGATCTATGCTGGGCAGTCTTGCACATGAGATGTGGCCAGTCTGACCTCAGCACTCCTAAAGTGCTGGGATAAAGTGATTCATAAGAGCAATCTTAAGAGAGACAGCTGTCCCTGCCCTCCCCAGAGGGCTCCAGACCAGCTGTACTGCTGCTCCACCACTTTGCTTGTTTCCTGTGGGCTCTACCGCAGAGAGATGTGGGTTAGCAATTACTTAGTGCAATCAGCCCAGGATGGAGGGTCTGTGCTGTGGGCTCAAGCCAGGGTTCCCTGATGATCATGTGTATGGTACCCATGGGAGATGGAATGGCTTGGAATTGCTGAGTTGCCACTGGCTTAATAGCTCCAGTGGAATGTTGGTGGAGATCCCGGCTAGGAGAAGCTGCCCTATTTCCAAGGAGATATGGAAACCAGCACCCACGTAACAGTCTGGCCACTTTTCTGTAGGGCTGCTGTGGTAGGCTGGAGTCCACTACAGTCCCTGCTTGCCTCGGAGTTTCCAGTACCTGAGGGTATCACTAATGAAGGCTGCAAAAAGGCAATGATAGCCTGCCCCTTCCTCTGGGGGCTCTGGCACAAACTTGTTGCCAATCTAGTCACACCTACAGGAGGTGGCTGGAGGCAAGTTGAGAAGTCATGCTTAGACGAGGAACAAGAACAGGGTCTTGCTTGAAAACGAAGTCTGGCCACATTTTTGCAGAGCAGCTGTGCTGTGCTGGGGTTCACTTCCGTCCCTGGTTGCCTCAGACACTCTGAAGCCCTAAGGCTGAAATGACTGAGTCGCTCAAACAGCAAATATGACAGTCTGGTCCTCCCGCTGGGACCTCTGACCCAGGGAGGCCTGAAACCTCTTTCAGCCAGAGAACAGCAGTGAAGGTAGCTGGAGACCCTGATTGAAAGGCTCCACCCAGTGACAAGAAATGTGGTCAGGGACTGACTTAAAAAAGACTCTGGCCAAGTTTTTGTAGGGTGGCTTTGCTGCACTGGGGTACCACTTCCACCCCTGGTCAGCTTGGGCTTTCCAAAGCCCGCAGGCCAGAACAGCTGGTTGCCCAAACTCAAAGGTGATGGACCCCCTCTGCCCTCTGGCAGCTCTGTCCCAGGAGGGAATTCAAATCTCTTGTTGGCAGAGGAACACTGGTCGGGGTAGCTGCAGGTCCTATTTGGGAAGTCCTGTCCAGTGAGGAGGAACTGGATCAGGGCCTGCTTACATTTAAAAATGAAAGAAGAAAAAAACAGTTGACTAGTACATCTAAACAATAATGTATGCTGACAATTGTAAAGACATTTTGAATTTTCTTTTTAACCCATCAGTTTAAAGCCAACTGATTGGTTAAAAGTCTACTTGTCATGTGAACTTGAGAAAGTATTTGGGAATAAGTTTCCAATTCTCTGGAAAAACATTTAACAAATGTTTTTGAAAGCCAAATTAGAACCCTTTCATATTGTTGGTAGTCAAACATTATATATATATGTCATATAAATACTTAAACATATGGACACACAGAAGTAGATCTTTGGGATTCCTAAGATTTTTCATTTGCCAGTTTTTCTTCTCCACTTTAGACCATTAGTCATTTGATTATTTGTTTCCTGCTGTAAACAATTATCAGTGAGGAAACTCCAAATTTGCATTTTTAAAGGGACGACTCTTAGGTGAAACAAGATGAAGGATTTACATTTTACTCAAGACAAAAAAAAAATGCTCTAAAAGTTCAGTTAACATGGCCAGGGAAAGCAGACACTCTTAATTGTGATTTTCCTAAAGAGTTTTTTAAATTGACTTACTGGCTTAATGGTGGAACATTTTAATAAACAGAGCCAAGGAAGCACGCAGCTTCTAAGGACCTAACATGCAGACACAGCTGTAAGGCAGAACAGGAAAACATTATGGGATGAGACAATGCCATGTTTTTACCATGCATTTCATTACAAATACATTTCCCCTCAGGTTGGTGGCCAGCAACAGCCAAACAGCACATTCAATTATCAGCTCTTATCTCGTGGCAATCTCACTATTCAGTGGGGGTTTGGGATGTTTCCACACCTTTCAGGTGGCCAAAGGCATACAAATATATCTTCCAATAGCCAGCCCTAAAATTTATATCTCCTACCTAGCTATTACATGCACCAAGGTCAAAAAATTTCTCATTGTGCAAAGTCATTTTTGACACCCAAAAAAGCCATTAAGATCCAGTAATGAAATTTAAAAGGTGTGCAGTTTAAGATCTGCAAAAAACTTGCCTGTTTACAACTCTTGGGATTTGTTAAACAAAAATAGTGGTTCCTCCTGAAAACAACTCTGGTGCCTTTTCTGTTGTAAGTAATCCCCAGTTATCAGAAGTTATTTTAGATCTGTCATGTGGGCATCAAGGGTGGCAAGAGAAAAAAAGGACAGACAAAAGTAAAATAGAGAGAGACAATTCAGTTGACTGAGAAGAAAAATGTTTTCAAAAAACAAGATCCAAAGAGAGAAAGGTCTTTTAGATTCAAACACACACACACACACACACACACACACACACACACACACATACATATTAGAAATATATGAACATATATTTCAAATATACATATGTATATATGTTCATATTTACATCTTTCTAATATATGTAATTACATTTAAATATAATTATATATATTATAAATTTGCTTTTAATTAAGCTTTTAATCATAGATAGAGCTCTTAAAAAATCTTTTCAAATACCTTACTACCACATCATAGCTGGGATAAACTGCTGATATTTTAAAAGTAACACAAATACCAAACAAAAAAGAACTAGACATAGGAACCAAACTCAGTTTGCTGTGGTGAACAGTGCAGAATGTTAGCATTGGGTGGCCACTACCGCTCCTTCAGTTTGGCCTTGGCTAGCAAAAGATGGCCTTGTTATGTAGACAAAACCTCATAGGTTTTAAAAAAAAGTTTTAAAAAATCCTTTCTGCTAACTGGATTTTTTTTTTCTTTTTACAGCTACAGGAGTTTTAGCCAATTCAGATGCCTTTTCCCCACAATTTGGAACATTCGTTTGGATTTGACCAAGTCAGGAAGAGATGGTCATACCTCACAGGAGAAAACTGAAACAACAACAACAAAACCCCAAACAGAAACAAACAGAAACAGACAGACAAAAGAAACAACTGCTGGATTCACATGATTACCGAGTGTTCTGAGTGTTCTGACGGTAAGGAGAAGTTAAAAACAGCTGGTTGGTAATCTTAACTTTTAGTCGTTAAGGAACATTTTTAAGACCAAACTCTAATTCAGCTACTTACCTGGAAATAATGCTCAGGCTGATGATCACTCACTACCATCTTAGAGAAGTAGGAAAAAACTCACACTCACCTTCCTTGTCAGAAGCAAGCTGAAACTGAAGAAAGGAGGTGCCTGCTCTCCACCATCATGGAAGCAGGAAAACTTGCCTTTTGTGCTGGAAGGGAGTAACCCTTCAGAAAAGGAGTTGTACAGCAAAATCAACCTTAGATCTCAACCAAATTTTGGGAGATCAGGGACTCTCTAGGGGGGAGAAGCTCCCCAACCTCCACAAATTTCCTATTGGTTTGAGCAATGAAGATAGCCCAGGTTAATATTAAGCAATGTTGAGATTTATCAAAGGTCAGGGCCACCTTTGTAATATTTTTCTCTTCCTTTTTAAACCTTCATTGGTATAAAATCTGTTTTGTCAGAAACTAGGATTGCCACACCTGCTTTTTTCTGTTTTCCTTTTGCTTAAATGATTTTTCTCCATTCTTTTATATTGAGCCTATGTGTGGCACTGCATGTGTGATGGGTCTCCTAAAGACAGCATACTGGAATGGGTCATGGTTCTTTACCCAGCTTGCCCTTCTGTGTCTTTCAATTGGAGCATTTAGCCAATTTACATTTAAGGTAAGTAATGATGTATGTGGATTTGATCCATGCTGTTGGCTGCTTATTTTGCAGACTTGTGTGTGTGGCTGGTTTTTAGCATCACTGGTCTCTGTACTTCAGTGCGTTTTTGTAGTGGCTGGTGATGGTTTTCTCTTTCCACAGTGCTTCCTTCAGGAGCTCTTGTGAGGCAGGTGGTAATGAATTCCCTCAGCATTTGCTTCTCTGAAAAGGATCTTAGTTCTCCTTCATTTATGAAGCTTAGCTTGACTACACATAAAACTCTGGGTTGAAATTTCTTTTCAGAAGTTAAATATTGAACCTCACAATCTCTTCTGGCTTGCAGGGTTCCAGCTGAGAAGTCTGCTATTAGTCTGATGGGTTTCCCTTTGGAGGTAACCTCACCTTTCTCCATAGCTGACTTTAACATTTTTTCTTTCATTTCTGACCTCGAAGAATCTAAAGGTTATGTGTCTTGGAGATGATCTTCTCGTGGCATATCTTACTGAGGTTCTCTGGATTTCCTGAATTTGAATGTTGGCTTGTCTGGCTCACTTGGGGATATTCTAATGATATTCTGAAATATGTTTTCCAAGTTGGTTCTATTCTCATCTCTTTCTGGTATATTAATCAGTCATAGATTTGATCTCTTTAGATAATCCCATATTTCTTGGAGGTTTTGTTTATTCCTTTTCATTCTTTTTCCCCCGTTCTTGTCTGCATGTTTTATTTCTGAAAGCCAGTTTTCAACTTCTGAGATTCTCTCCTCTGCTTGGTTTATTCTGCTAGGTGGTCTTGCACATGAGATGGGGCTGGTCTGACCTCAGCACTCCTTAGTCTGCTTGCCTCTCCCAGGGCCCCAGCCTGGCCACACCTGCTTACAGGGCACTCTCGGGTGCCCACACACACTACAAGAATTTTCATATTACAATCACACCCAATCACCATGTGACTGTATTATGAAAATTCTTGTACTGTGCTTTTCAGCTCTATCAGGTCAGATATGTTCTTTATACTGGCTCTTTTGTCTGTTACCTCCTGCAATGCTTTACAATGATGTTTAGCTTCCTTGCCTTGGATTACAATGTACTTCTTTCACTCAGTGAACTTTGTTTCTACCCATATTCTGAATTCTACTTGTATCATTTCAGACATCTCAGCCTCAGCCCAGTTCCGAACACTTGCTAGAGAGTGCAATCATTTGGAGAAAAGAAGGCACACTGAGTTGTTGAGTTTTCAGTGTTCTTGTACAGATTCTTTCTTATCTTTATGGGCTTATTGACCTTCAACCTTTGAGGATGCTGACCTTTAGACAGGGTATTTTTATTTTGTTGTATTTCATGACCCTCACGGTTTGATTGTGGTGTAAGGTGTATTCAGCTTTGTTTCTGGAAGGTTTTAGGGGGCTGTGCTTTAACTCTGAGGGAATTGTATTGGGCCCCAGCTTTGTTCTCTGGCTCCTCCAGGTTTGGAGTCCACTGTACTGAGGGACCAAAGAGCTGCACCTGCAGCAGAGTGCCTGTAACCCTGTGAGTGTGCACGGTGGTGCAGGCAAGACAGCTAAGATGAGGGCCAGGGGGCCACTATTGTGTGTGCTGTTGTACTGGAGCTCTATTGGTTTGGGGTTGGGTGCTGGCCAGCACAGGCCTTGTTGCTTTCTGTGAGCTCCCAAGCAACAGTGGTTGCTCAGGATGTAAGAGGGTCCCTTTTTCTCTGTACAGCATTAGCTGAAGGGCGAAGTGCTGGAGGAGGTGGAGATTTCTGGCTCTGTGCCTGCCATGGCTCCATCTTCAATAGCAGTTGGCATGGGTTGGGGTGTGTGTTGCACTCCTCTGTGCTTGTAGGGCAAGTATAGAAAAATCTTGTATGAAGAAAGCCCCGTGTAAACACACACCAACAAAGTAATGTAGGAAGTTTCCGTATAAAGAGCTGCAGTATGGAGAGGCAATGTGCAAACTAGTGTATGCCTGTGGGGGCCACCTTGCTACAGCTCTCCACTGGTCAGGCATGGTCCACTGGCACAGAAGCTATGGTGTAAGCAGGTGTGGCCAGGCTGGGGCCCTGGGAGAGGCAAGCAGACTAAGGAGTGCTGAGGTCAGACCAGCCCCATCTCATGTGCAAGACTGCCCAGCATACATCAGGTCTGAGAGGAAAAGTCTCTCAAGAGTGAAGCCGCAGCACAGCACAGCTGCTCTACAAAGACATGGCCAGACTCCTTTTTCAAATAAGTCCCCTTTTAAGAGGGAAACTCTCAGAACTGATCTATGCTGGGCAGTCTTGCACATGAGATGTGGCCAGTCTGACCTCAGCACTCCTAAAGTGCTGGGATAAAGTGATTCATAAGAGCAATCTTAAGAGAGACAGCTGTCCCTGCCCTCCCCAGAGGGCTCCAGACCAGCTGTACTGCTGCTCCACCACTTTGCTTGTTTCCTGTGGGCTCTACCGCAGAGAGATGTGGGTTAGCAATTACTTAGTGCAATCAGCCCAGGATGGAGGGTCTGTGCTGTGGGCTCAAGCCAGGGTTCCCTGATGATCATGTGTATGGTACCCATGGGAGATGGAATGGCTTGGAATTGCTGAGTTGCCACTGGCTTAATAGCTCCAGTGGAATGTTGGTGGAGATCCCGGCTAGGAGAAGCTGCCCTATTTCCAAGGAGATATGGAAACCAGCACCCATGTAACAGTCTGGCCACTTTTCTGTAGGGCTGCTGTGGTAGGCTGGGGTCCACTACAGTCCCTGCTTGCCTCGGAGTTTCCAGTACCTGAGGGTATCACTAATGAAGGCTGCAAAAAGGCAATGATAGCCTGCCCCTTCCTCTGGGGGCTCTGGCACAAACTTGTTGCCAATCTAGTCACACCTACAGGAGGTGGCTGGAGGCAAGTTGAGAAGTCATGCTTAGACGAGGAACAAGAACAGGGTCTTGCTTGAAAAAGAAGTCTGGCCACATTTTTGCAGAGCAGCTGTGCTGTGCTGGGGTTCACTTCCGCCCCTGGTTGCCTCAGACACTCTGAAGCCCTAAGGCTGAAATGACTGAGTCGCTCAAACAGCAAATATGACAGTCTGGTCCTCCCGCTGGGAGCTCTGACCCAGGGAGGCCTGAAACCTCTTTCAGCCAGAGAACAGCAGTGAAGGTAGCTGGAGACCCTGATTGAAAGGCTCCACCCAGTGACAAGAAATGTGGTCAGGGACTGACTTAAAAAAGACTCTGGCCAAGTTTTTGTAGGGTGGCTTTGCTGCACTGGGGTACCACTTCCACCCCTGGTCAGCTTGGGCTTTCCAAAGCCCGCAGGCCAGAACAGCTGGTTGCCCAAACTCAAAGGTGATGGACCCCCTCTGCCCTCTGGCAGCTCTGTCCCAGGAGGGAATTCAAATCTCTTGTTGGCAGAGGAACACTGGTCGGGGTAGCTGCAGGTCCTATTTGGGAAGTCCTGTCCAGTGAGGAGGAACTGGATCAGGGGCCTGCTTACAGAAGTCTGGCCATGATTTGTTAAAGCAGCTGTGCTGTGCTGTGGGATCTCTTCAGTTTGTACTCTCCAAAGTCTGCAGGCTGGAATGGGTGAGTCACCCAAACAAAGAAGATGGAGGCCTGCCTGATCTTTCCTCTCACTTTACCTTGTATGATGGCACTTAATCTTTAGGCTGTTAATTTTACTGTCAGCATTAGAGAGTCATTCAGAAAGAATCTCGCTGTTATCTTTTAGGTTAGACACATGAGAATTGATTGCCTCCTGTAAATAAGCCCATTCATGTCTTGTTCTCTGGAAAGAGGTCTCTTTCTGCTACCTGACTTTGGTCACCATCGTGTAGGGCAGCAGCTGGTCTACCATGAGATGACTAAATTATTTTTCATTCTTCAGCTCAGAACTGAGCATTTTATTCTCAGGTGTCAAAGTGATAAGCTGTTTACTGTACTGAAATAATGTTTTTGCTAATGCTTCTTCAGTCAATTTTATAGCATTTAGAAGATTATAATTCTTTTCTTTCTCACTTTCAGTGTCTTCTAAATATTTCTTTTCCTTTAGCTGGTTCTGATGTTTTATTGTGTCCAGTTCCAGTCTTAGCATGGCAAGTTCTTCTTGCAATATGCAATTTTCATGCAAGAGATCTTCGTCTTTCTTTTGGCTAAGAGCAATCTAAGTAAACAAAGCAAATTTTTAGTTAGCACTCAATAGAATGACATAATTTGTTCTGAAATTAATGAGTAACCTGTATATTTGTATAATGAAAAAATTCCCATAGAGGATATTTAACTGGAAAAATCATTGGACAAAACTTCAAACCTAACAGTGTGAATTCCCAAAAGTTTAAATATTTATTTCGAGAACATAAAAAATAAATCACTAGAGAATTTTTAAGAATCTCAAAATTGTAAAAGGCTTTCTCTGAGTCACAAAAACCCCAGAGGCATAAAATATAAGATTAACACATTTGACTATATATTTTAAGTTGTGTTTACACTCTGATAAGTGGATGGAAGCAATTTCTCAAAGTTCTTTAAGTTCCTTTGTTTGAAGAATGTTTTATCAATATTCTACTTTTCTAGTATTTGTATATTCAGGCATAAGAATTACATTTATTCATCCTGTTAAATCTAAGCACTGCACCCTTCTACATTGTACACATCTGCATCTAAGCACCGCAATTCTACACACAACACTAAACTCATCTAAGATAACAATACTTAAAAGGAAAGGTTGAAAAATATGCAAGATGCAGCATTTTCCTCAGGTCTTCTGATGCTACTTCTAGTGATACTCCACAAAATCATAGTTCTTTCTATGGTATAAATATATAAATACAAAAGAAGTCTTTCATTTCAAAATATGAATGGTAAATATATTACAACTTATAGAGCTTTTCTTAGAACTCATGAGCTTATTTGCCATTGCAATAACTTTTATTTCCTCTTTATAATGTTTAAAACAATAATTAGTGTTAAATAGAGGAAAATATACTGAACTATTTCTCTGGGAACAAAATACTTATCAATAAATTGTCACTAAATATGTATTATGGCATGTCACTCTTTCCAAAGCTCTTTGCATTGAAATGAGAAACTACAGGGAGTAAACTGGTATTCTCCTCAAACGTAAGGATAGTGACATCCACAATATGGCCTCTGAATCAGCTATACATTTCCTGCTTTCCTATGAGTGAAAATAATAAACTGACCTTTCCATTAATATTTTAAGAAGAAGAAATAATGTCCAAAAGCTAGAAAATCTGTTGTTAATAGTAAAACTTATTTTTTATAGCAAAAAGAACTTCACTTCTTATGAAAAATATCAAATGTTTCTCCTTTGGATTGAGGCCATTGTGAATGTCACCACTAGACTGCTGCAGGCAAATGGAGTTGAATTAAGAACATGGCTTTATCCTATATATACATATATAGATACATAATAAAGGATATATATATATATATATATATATATATATCCGTGTGTGTGTGTGTGTGTGTGTGTGTGTGTGATTTAAAAATCCTTTATGATTTCCAAAATACATAGGGTTGGGTTTTCAAATATACACATATAAAAATATTTGAAAATGACTAAAGAAAATTCCTCAGAATTCATTTTCTTTTCAGCCACCTCTATCTACTTTTGATTATCAGTCAGAATCTCAGCTAGTAATATTCTACCATTCTGTTCTTCAAAAGTTGCTTCTGGTTATCATTTTGTTCCTGCACAACCTAGAGATACAGTACATTTTGGTTTAATAGGACTGAAAAAGAAAGTCTAAAAGAGCAGAATCTCTTTTATAAAACTGTTAAAAGAAAGTAGCCTCTTAAAAAACAAAAACTTTTAACCCTCAAGAATCATTCAAATTTTAGTTGCATGCATAACAGCCAAATTTCTCTAAGAGGAAAAACAGTTCTTACCTACAGAAAGATACAGTATTGTGTAATAAAATTTCTGTCAAATATTTAACACATTTTATTACAGTTTCAAAGCTATTTAGCCTGTATTTTAACATCAAAATCCATAAATGAGCATGAATGTCAGTAATTAAACTCATTTTCCACTTCTTCATTCTGAAAACACAGACTGAGCATCACAGACTGAAATGCCAAGGTTTACAAATATTCTAACTATAAATGTCATAGCACATTTTAAAAATTAGATAACAGTTTTGGTGTGGTTTACATCTAAATAACATACCACATTAAATCAAAGGAATATTATAAGTAATATTCATGAAATATAAAATTGAAAATATAAAGTTTTTATCTGAAATTAATTTACCTGATCCAAATTGTTTCTTACTGTCCTGAATTCCATGGCTCGTGTTTGCAAAGTCTGTTTGCATTGTTGGTTCATTTCAACTTCTTTTTCATATTCCTCTTGTTTTCTTTTTAACTCCTCTCTACCTTTTTTGTACAACATATCTGCATTCCTTGTCTTCTCTTCTTCTTGTTTTAAGGTCAATCTACAGTTAAATACAGTTATATTAAAAGTTGTTTTGTTAGAAAATAAAAAAGTTTATTTTGTGATCTAGCTCTTCCTGTATAGGTTTATTATTCAAATAAAATCTCTGTGTTTTTGACTATTTTTTCTTTCTATTTTTCATGCTTTTAATTTATTCCTTTAACCTCTCCCAAGGGATAAATACTTGAAAGGTAGAGAGGAAAGAACATCTTGCTAATTGGCAAGTTTTTGTTACTAGTAACTCTGATAAATGTTATGGAAAATGATATGAGAAATTATTCAGTAAAGTTACAAGCTGAAAATTACCTCTTTTTCACACAGTCATAGGAACTTCTTAATTAGGACAGATCATTTCAAATTAACTAATTAAAAAGAACATACTATTTACAAATAAACAAGTTTATAAATTCACTAGAATACATTTTAAT